>BMAO01037469.1:0-68495 GCA_019973975.1 Trichonephila clavata | reverse complement strand
ATCTGGTGAATTCAGTGGTAGAATGAAGACGAACTTTTTTTGTCTTTTATAAGGTTTTATTGCTGGACGACACGGACATGACACGAACATTAAACATATATGATTAAAACTTAGGTTGTATTATTAGGGCAACCACCCTTCAATTACAGATTACAACTGTACCAAATGGTAGCTCACCTGCCACTGAGCTCCTACACATAACCAAAACAAAAGTTTCGCGTTACAGAGCAGCGCCCTCTATACGACGCTTTTCAACACTCCCCACCTGTGAACTTTTAAGTTCACACAAAACATAATACAATAACAAATTAAACAATAAAAAGTTCTAACACTAACTAAGCAATGTTACATTACAATTAAAATCAAGATATTTAGATACACACATACACAACAAATTACACATTCAATTACTTAATACAAAATACTAATCATTCTACAAAATATAAAAGCAAAGTATGTAAACATTCATTAAAAATTCACATTAACAAAGTGAAGAAAATTAATATATGATAAAATTCGTAAATATATAGATTACAGAAAATAACTCAATTAGTTACAAAATTCATATTAAATTAATAATTATACTTCAAGATTATACAGCAATTGAACTGGTCTTCTTATGGCATTATTTTTAGTTTTAACAAGACAAGAGCGAATCTTACCATCTCTTCCAGTATAAGTTTCAATAATCTTACCCATTGACCACAGATTCCTAGGGAAGCGGTCATCATGTATGAGTACAACATCATCAACCTTAAATTGACAAGTTACTTTAGAAGGAGGATCTTAGAGATAGCAAATAGTGTTTCCTCCAACGATTCCAAAACTGATTTAATAAATTTTGCTGATGTCTATATCTCTTAAGTAAAGAAAGTCTAGACCCAGTAAGGTCTTCTCTGGATACTCTTGTTACTGGAAGAGAAAGTAAACGCGTTTACCTATTAAGAAATGTGCAGGAGTTAGTGGTGAGGGCTCAGAAGGGTCATCATAGATATAAGTTATTGGCCTTGAATTTATCATGGCTTCGATTTCTATGAATACAGTTTCTAGCTCGTTCAAAGAAAGACTAGAACGGCCAATTATTTTTCGTAAACAAGTTTTAATTGTTCTGAAATGCCTCTCCCAGAACCCTCCCCACCATGCTCCTTTTTCTACAATATATTTCCACGTTATACCATGAGTTGAAAACAAATCTTGTACAGATGGATGTAGCATACATCTCCAAAATTTTTTCAATTCTAACTCAGCACGCTTGAAAGTTTTAGCGTTGTCTGAGTAAATTGTTGAACAGAGTCCACGTCGGGAAATGAATCTGCGGAAAGCAAGCAAAAATTGTTCTGTGCTTGCTCATTGAAGGAAGAAGTTCGAGATGCAAGGCTCGAGTGGTTGCACATATGAACAACAGCAGGTAGTGTTTCTTATCACTGTCTTTTATGAACAAAGGACCTGCAATGTCCAATCCTGAAATTGAAAATGGAGATGATTCCAAAACTCGATCTGGTGGCAAAGGGGCGATTTCTTGGTTACCAGAACGTACTGTGTATTTTTTGCACAAGAAACACCTACTTAAAATAGATTTGACACATTGGCGTCCTTTTAAAATCCAAAACTTCTCTCTGACTTGGGCTAAAGTAGCCTCAACACCAGCATGAAGTAAATGGTTATAGGCATGTAGAATTACTAATTCACTGTACCTATCCTTGTTAGGTAACAACCATGGGTGTTTTTCTCCGAAATCTAGATCAGAGAGAAATGAAGTCTTCCCTTTAGAAGCAGAAGACCATGCATATCTAGCTCTGGGTTAAGCGAATAAATTTTAGATACCTTGTCTAGAGACTTTCCCTGAGAAAGATCTACAGTCTCTTTTGGAAAGTGTTTTCGTTGAATAGCTTTCACCCAATAGCGCTCGGCACTTGAGATTTCAGTTGAACTTAACGGGCCTTTTAATTTAATGGATTTTCTTTGAGTATTGTTGATAAATCTCATGACATACGCCGTGATTCGATGAACTCTCAATAAACTAATGAATCGGGTCAAGTCCAACAAAGTCGAAGTTTCAATGCCTCGAATAGAAGCCGTAAGTGAATGAATGTCCTTAGATCCCTTTTCATTCACAACACTCTCCTCGTTGACATGTCTTTGCTTCCTCATCTCCTCTGGTTGGGTTTCATCCCAATCAAGTCCTGCAGTCCATATTTTTTGTAACATGATTGTCATCATCATCGTAAAGGGCTGAGACAATCCCATTGGATCGTAAACTCTCGCTACAGTCTGAAGAATAGTTCTCTTAGTAGCCTTTTGAGGAATACGATCGAATGAATTCTCTAAAAATTCACAATTTAATTTTATCTCGTCCATTTCTGGGGTCCAAACCATGCCCAAAATTTTTGACTCTTTAGTCAATCCCACATTGAAACCCTTTTCAATCCATAAAGAATTAAGTTCCGAGGAATTGGATCTTAATTTCCGTAGATCCATCCCAGCATTTAAGAAAATTTTAATTGCGTCTGTTGACAATCTATATGCATCTTTTATTGTGTCTGCGCCATAATACAAATCGTCTACATATAAAGATGAATCGAGCATTTTATAACCTTCCGGATTTCTATTTACAAATTTTTTTATATGATATTTTATCGTCATTGCTAAAATTGCTGGACTACAGCAGAGTCCGAATGGAAGACGTTTAAATCTTAAAATTTTATGTTCATCTTCACTTTTACCATACCAAAGAAATTTTAAATAATCCCTATCCTTTTCTGCGATACTTATCATTAAAAATGCTTTGGCAATATCTCCGTTAAAAGCAATTTCATATTTGCGAAATTTTAAAATTACGTCCAATACAAGAGGGGACAAATTAGGCCCAATATCTAGAAAATCATTAAGGGATTTTACGTTTTTAGATCGTGAAGAGCTCGCGTCATAAACAACTCTACAACTCGTAGTTTCATTTTGTTTAAGTATTTCTCTATGTGGCATAAAATACGACGAATCATATCCTTCATCTGAACATTCCTCAACTATACCCTCTTTAATTTGCTCTTCTATTACTCCTTTATACTGCTCAAGAATATCGGGATTTCTATTTAATCTATTCTTAAGATTTTCAAATCGCCTTAATGCAACTGCGAAATTATTTTCTAACTGACCCATTTCCGCCTTCCATAGCAAGCCAACAGAATATCTATTATTTTCAAATTGTATTTGCCTTTCGAAACCCTGAATTATCTCCCTTTCCTCCTTAGAAACAGTTTGGTTGTCAGTAATTCCCATCAAATCTAAACTCCACAAGGATCTTAAAGAGTCCTTCACGCAAGAAGAAAAATTTATAATTGCACTGTTTTGAGTTTCGAATTCTCCCTCCCGTGTGTAGGGGGGATCTTGTAACCCTGCCGGTACCCAACCAAAACGAGTTGAAATCGCATAAATTTCTTTCCCTATTCTGACCTTTTCACCTCCTACTATTTGCCAATAGTGATCCACCCCAATGAGAATTCCCACTGTGGTCTCGGACAACCCCGCAATGTGTAACCCTAACTTGTTCATAGCCTTTAGTGTCAACCGCGAAGGGGCAGTGACCTCTGCCGCCGTTATAACTTCAGTAACGAGGCAGCTAACTTTTATTTTATTTGTTTGCTTCATATCCGAAATAAACAGCTCGACAACAGAGTATGTTTTGGGTGTGGCATGAGTCATTCCGAAGGAAAAAACTGAAAGTATTTCTTCTCCTACAATTTTTAAGTTTAATTTTTTCACTAAACTAACATGTATAAAACTTCGCGTAGCACCACAATCTAGAATTAAATTAGTTAACTCAATTTTTTCCTCATGAAAAGCTAGTACGGAACATGTTTGTAATAAAGGATCTTTTTTACATAAAGATTTATTTTGAATAACAGAAAGAGAATGCTCATCCGGAGAGTTAATTGGTTCTTTTACGAGATTACTTTGCGGGTTTTCAATATTTTGATTGACAATTTGATTTGAAGCTGTTCGCTTGTTGTTTTGATTTAATCTATTAGTACATATTGATTCATGATGCGATTTAAGTCCGCATTTTAGACAATTACTTTTATTTTTACAATTTTTACTAATATGATACTTCCGGAAACAAATATAACAACGATTTTCGTTACGTAATTTATATAATTTTTCTTTTACACTCTTATAACAAGAAAATGAGCAATGGCATTGATTACAAAAGATGCACACACGATTGTCAACAGTATTGAAACTCGCAGCCGTGGGTACATTTCTAGACATTTTTCTATTTTCATATTTTGCCTGTTCGAAACGTGGAGACCATGTATTTGTTTTCTCTTGTGTCAAAGAACTAGCCGCTTCACGACATTCTATTTCGGTTTTAATGAAATTCAATAAATCTGTCACGCTTATGTCTTCTTTTGAATTTTTCCTTCTATTAAATTCCAGAACAAATTCTTCTGGAATAGATTTTAATAAAATTGGTATTAATAATTGACCAAATGATCCTTTCGTAACTCCCTGAGAATCCAGGTTTCGAACAGCAATTTCTATTTCATCGTATAAATTTCTTAAAGCTTTAACATTATTTGAATTCTTTACCGATTCTAGTTTTAACAATTTATTCATGAATTGACTAATTATAATGTCTTTTTTTCCAAATCTTTCTTTTAAAGCTTTTATGCTCTCATCATAATTCTTTTCATTTAATTCTAGTGAAGCTACGACATTATGTGCTTGACCTATAAGTAATGTTTTTAAATACGCAAATTTTTCTACTTTACTTAAGCTTTCATTTTTATCTATCGTACTTTCATAACTATTCCAAAATTCTGTAAATTTTGTTGGGTCACCTGAATATTTTTCTAATACTAGTTTGGGAAGTTTTACTGAACTGTGAGCACTTTGCAGGTTAATCCTGCTTTCATCAGGAATTTTATTGAAAGATTCTGTTCTTTCTCCTTTTCCTAACACTCGTGCTATTCTTTTCACAGCTCGAGAACATTTTTCCTGATATTCCTCTGAGTTCGTTACATCCGTTTCTAAAGACTCTAATTCTATTAATGAATGAATTGAGTCATCAATTTCTTTTAAATTACTTTTCTTTTCTAATAATAATTCCTTCAAATCACATAATTCATCCCTGTCATCATTCGTTTCTAAATTATCTTCAACTTTCTTAATTAGCTTAGTAGTTAATGTTCTCAGCGCAGTTCGCTTACGTTTTAATCTATCTAATTGTTCCTCCATTATTTCGTGTCAATATAAATGTACCCAAGACCTCAATTATTACTATCAAATCTTCAAATTTAAAATCAAATATTTTAAACTCTTACCTCAACCCTGGGCACAGTTTAGATGTCGTAGAACCTTGACGGCCGATGCGCCACTGATACGTCTGGTGAATTCAGTGGTAGAATGATGACGATCTTTTTTGTCTTTTATAAGGTTTTATTGCTGGACGACACGGACATGACACGAACATTAAACATATATGATTAAAACTTAGGTTGTATTATTAGGGCAACCACCCTTCAATTACAGATTACAACTGTACCAAATGGTAGCTCACCTGCCACTGAGCTCCTACACATAACCAAAACAAAAGTTTCGCGTTACAGAGCAGCGCCCTCTATACGACGCTTTTCAACATCCTTACAGCAGCTCACTGTCGCCTGCAATTAACCTGGAGTAGAGAGCATAAATTGTAGACACCGCAACAGTGGTCTTTTGTGATGTTTTCCGACGAGTAAAGGTTTAGTTTGCAGTCTGATTCTCGCCGGACTTTCATTTGGGGAGCGCCAGGTACCCGTTACCACCAAGAGAACACCATTGAACGACAACGTTTCGGTGGTGCAGGATGGATCGTTTGGTGAGGAATTATTTTTGCTTCCAGAACTGACCTGCATGTTCATTGTGTAACGATGACAGGCAACATCTATCGGGATGTCATTCTCGAACAATATGTACGTTTGTTTCGGGGCACCATGGGTGCTGAATTTCTGTTTATGGATGACAACGCCCGTACTCACCGTGCAAACATTGTAGACGAATGCCTTCAATCGGAGGATATCAACCGTATGGATTAGCCAGCATACTCACCGGATTTGAATCCAATAGAGCATGTGTGGGATATGCTTGGCCGACGAATTACAGCCCGTCAACTCCCACCCACCTGTCTACCGGAACTTTGGAAGGCATTGCTTGATGAGTGGTGTACTATTCCCCAAGGTCAGATTGATAATTTGATACTGAGCATGCGTAGGCGTTGTAAGGCCTGTATTGCATCGTCCGGGAGACATACCCCGTATTAACCATCAAACTAACCATGTTATACTGCTTTTTGTAAATAGGTTCTTTTTTTTAAAATTTGCTCCAGGGAGTAAAAATCGCAATTTTTATTGATTATTTCAAACATATAGCATCTTTTTTGCTCTTTACCTTTTGTGTAATGAATAGACTTTACAAATAAGTCAAATTTGTTTTGCTACTGTCTCTTTCTTTGCATGAACTTCATTATTCTTAATTTATGGACATGAGTGTAAGAATATGTTTTTAATCCCGAAGAAAAGATATAAACTTTGTAAAAAATAATAAGTTTATTGAAAAAGGGAAATGTAAAATGATAAAATTACTTTATTATAAAATCATCAAATAAACTAACAGCGCAGAAGAAAGGGAAAAAAATTGAATATTTTATAAATATATATATATATGAAATCATCTGTATTAGAAAAACAAATTAGGAAATATTAATTTTAAAAAATTGTCATTTTCACAGATTATTATTCACCTTTAGTGTAAATACAAAAAGAAAATATAGCAGAAACGTAAAAAAAAAATCGAATTAAGACGCTAAAAATATTATTTATTTCTGGATTTTTTATATTAATTTCATAAATTTATATCAGTTTAAATAAATTTACTGCAAAAATTTAAACGTAATTAGGTGTTTAAAACCTTATAGGAAATATATACTGAAGTATTTTTTAAAGCTTATAATTGTCAATTGCCATATTTGCTAAGTTTTCGACAACAGCTAAATACAAAGTGTGTGTCTCTAAGAGAGGGAATACTTTGTTTTAATCTTATATTATAATATTAGAATTTTAAATTGTTTTTTCAAGGAAACATATTTTCAATTTCTACTTCACGGATGAAACAGAGAGAATCAGAAAAAAAAGCCTTGTTACTAAATTATTTAAAAAGCTGTATCTTTAAAAACTAGTTGATGAAATTTGTGTTGGTAACGTGAAGAGAATTGCAAATAATACATAACGATTTGATACCCGAGATCATACTGATCCGTGGTCTTCAAACTGTATTCCACTGAATCCTAATAAAAAAAGTTAATGAGAGTCTCGCTCTTGATAATTGTGGCAAAGAGTTTATGTCGAGTTCTCATTGAGTTAATTGATAACCTATGTCTTATTTTAAGTTGTAGATCTTTTAACCACTAATTTCACATTCGAGCAGCGAATTAACATACTACTCCGCACATCTCTGGATTCTGAAAGCCTGACTGACCCAAAGTGCTCAATCCTTTGTAAGATCCACCTTGGTAAACAAAACTTGACTTTGAAGGAAAGACACTGCGTTCAAATAAAAATAAGGATTTAAATGGCTATAGTTCGGTTGCATATTTGGTTGCATTTGGATATTTGACAAAATGTAACAATATAAGATATGCGTTTGTGTAGCTCGGTAGCTGAGAGGTAAAACAACAACCATTTATGCGAATGGCTATGAGTTCGAATCTTGTGTTGCTTTGGCCAATGATGATTAATTAGTTCGGTTTGTTGACTCAGTGGATGATATAAACTGTATCTGAGGCCACGAGCAATACTTAAAAACCGTGATTTTGAAAATATAAATAGGTGTCACATAACATTGATATTTGTTTTCAATTCCGAAGAAAAGTTACAATAACGTTCAAAAAATAATAAGTTTATTGGAAAGTCAAAAGTAATGTGAATATATTCCTTTATTTAAAAATCATGAAAAAATACAACGCAGAATAAAAAATTTCGAAAATTTTAAAAGATATATGAGTTTATATTACAAAAACATATATCAACTATTAATTTTTACAAAATACCATGAGCAATGCTTGAGAGCGCTTTTTTGAGACTATCAATAGGGTATCAATATTACACTCATGTCCATAAATTAAGGATAATTCAGAATCACGCAGAAATTGAACTCTAAAGTAAAAATTTCACCTGTAGAATTATCACACACATCTTGAAGAAGAATACGCAAATTACAGGAAAGCACCAGATGGGGCGGATAGTACGTCATAATGACGAGAGTGTAAGAAAAGGGTATATAAGGAATGGTGGCAAAGACGTAAAATTGTTCACAAGAGCTTTAAAAGCCTTTCAGTGCAATAACCGCATAGTTATGGCACAAAGGAAGCATTTGGATGATTTTTTACGTGTTAGAATTATCGGACGACTGGAATGTGGACGTACCCAGCTCAAATTATCCGAGGAACTTGGAATCGCCCAGAGTGTCATCTCCAGGCTTTGGCAATGATTCCAAGATGATGGTAATGTGGGAAGATGTTATAGATGAGTAGATGTTACTTCGGTCTCCCCCGAGTTATAACGCCGAATGTGTACCGGTATTTGGTAGTCACTGCCATAAGAAAAAGACGGAGCACAGCATCAGACCTATCTCGTCAGCTCTCTTCAGCTACCGGTACGATAGTTTCAAGGCAGACCGTGTACAGACGCTATAGCCAAATTGGTCTATATGCTCGTAGGACTGTCAGATGTGTTATCCTTACCGCAACTCACTGTCGCCTGCAATTAACCTGGAGTAGAGAGCATAAATTGTGGACACCGCAACAGTGGTCTTTTGTGATGTTTTCCGACGAGTCCAGGTTTAGTTTGCAGTCTGATTCTCGCCGGACTTTCATATTGGGAGCGCCAGGTACCCGTTACCACCAAGAGAACACCATTAAACGACAACGTTTCGGTGGTGCAGGATGGATCGTTTGGGGAGGAATTATTCTTGCTTCCAGAACTGACCTGCATGTTCAGTGTGTAACGATGACAGGCCACATCTATCGGGATGTCATTCTCGAACAATATGTACGTTTGTTTCGGGGCACCATGGGTGCTGAATTTCTGTTTATGGATGACAACGCCCGTACTCACCGTGCAAACATTGTAGACGAATGCCTTCAATCGGAGGATATCAACCGTATGGATTAGCCAGCATACTCACCGGACTTGAATCCAATAGAGCATGTGTGGGATATGCTTGGCCGACGAATTGCAGCCCGTCACTTCCCACCCACCTGTCTACCTTAACTTCGGAGGGCATTGCTTGATGAGTGGTGTACTATTCCCCAAAGTCAGATTGATAATTTGATACTGAGCATGCGTAGGCGTTGTAAGGCCTGTATTGCATCGTCCGGGAGACATACCCCGTATTAACCATCAAACTAACCATGTTATATTGCTTTTCGTAAATAGGTTCTTTTTTTTTTAAATTTGCTCCAGGGAGTAAAAATCGCAATTTTTATTGATTATGTCAAACATATAGCATCTTTTTTGCTCTTTACCTTTTGTGTAATGAATAGACTTTACAAATAAGTCAAATTTGTTTTGCTACTGTCTCTTTCTTTGCATGAACTTCATTATTCTTAATTTATGGACATGAGTGTAAGAATATGTTTTTAATCCCGAAGAAAAGATATAAACTTTGTAAAAAATAATAAGTTTATTGAAAAAGGGAAATGTAAAATGATAAAATTACTTTATTATAAAATCATCAAATAAACTAACAGCGCAGAAGAAAGGGAAAAAAATTGAATATTTTATAAATATATATATATATGAAATCATCTGTATTAGAAAAACAAATTAGGAAATATTAATTTTAAAAAATTGTCATTTTCACAGATTATTATTCACCTTTAGTGTAAATACAAAAAGAAAATATAGCAGAAACGTAAAAAAAAAATCGAATTAAGACGCTAAAAATATTATTTATTTCTGGATTTTTTATATTAATTTCATAAATTTATATCAGTTTAAATAAATTTACTGCAAAAATTTAAACGTAATTAGGTGTTTAAAACCTTATAGGAAATATATACTGAAGTATTTTTTAAAGCTTATAATTGTCAATTGCCATATTTGCTAAGTTTTCGACAACAGCTAAATACAAAGTGTGTGTCTCTAAGAGAGGGAATACTTTGTTTTAATCTTATATTATAATATTAGAATTTTAAATTGTTTTTTCAAGGAAACATATTTTCAATTTCTACTTCACGGATGAAACAGAGAGAATCAGAAAAAAAAGCCTTGTTACTAAATTATTTAAAAAGCTGTATCTTTAAAAACTAGTTGATGAAATTTGTGTTGGTAACGTGAAGAGAATTGCAAATAATACATAACGATTTGATACCCGAGATCATACTGATCCGTGGTCTTCAAACTGTATTCCACTGAATCCTAATAAAAAAAGTTAATGAGAGTCTCGCTCTTGATAATTGTGGCAAAGAGTTTATGTCGAGTTCTCATTGAGTTAATTGATAACCCATGTCTTCTTTTAAGTTGTAGATCTTTTAACCACTAATTTCACATTCGAGCAGCGAATTAACATACTACTCCGCACATCTCTGGACTCTGAAAGCCTGACTGACGCAAAGTGCTCAATCCTTTGTAAGATCCACCTTGGTAAACAAAACTTGACTTTGAAGGAAAGACACTGCGTTCAAATAAAAATAAGGATTTAAATGGCTATAGTTCGGTTGCATGTTTGGTTGCATTTGGATATTTGACAAAATGTAACAATATAAGATATGCGTTTGTGTAGCTCGGTAGCTGAGAGGTAAAACAACAACCATTTATGCGAATGGCTATGAGTTCGAATCTTGTGTTGCTTTGGCCAATGATGATTAATTAGTTCGGTTTGTTGACTCAGTGGATGATATAAACTGTATCTGAGGCCACGAGCAATACTTAAAAACCGTGATTTTGAAAATATAAATAGGTGTCACATAACATTGATATTTGTTTTCAATTCCGAGGAAAAGTTACAAAAACGTTCAAAAAATAATAAGTTTATTGGAAAGTCAAAAGTAATGTGAATATATTCCTTTATTTAAAAATCATGAAAAAATACAACGCAGAATAAAAAATTTCGAAAATTTTAAAAGATATATGAGTTTATATTACAAAAACAAATATCAACTATTAATTTTAACAAAATACCATGAGCAATGCTTGAGAGCGCTTTTTTGAGACTATAAATAGGGTATCAATATTACACTCATGTCCATAAATTAAGGATAATTCAGAATCACACAGAAATTGAACTCTAAAGTAAAAATTTCACCTGCAGAATTATCACACACATCTTGAAGAAGAATATGCAAATTACAGGAAACCACCAGATGGGGCGGATAGCACGTCACAATGACGAGAGTGTAAGAAAGGGGTATATAAGGAATGGTGGCAAAGACGTAAAATAGTTCACAAGAGCTTTAAAAGCCTTTCAGTGCAATTACCGCATCGTTATGGCACAAAGGAAGCATTTGGATGATTTTTTACGTGTTAGAATTATCGGACGACTGGAACGTGGACGTACCCAGCTCAAAGTATCCGAGGAACTTGGAATCGCCCAGAGTGTCATCTCCAGGCTTTGGCAATGGTTCCAAGATGATGGTAATGTGGGTAGATGTTATAGATGAGTAGATGTTACTTCGGTCTCCCCCGAGTTACAACGCCGAATGTGTACCGGTATTTGGTAGTCACTGCCATAAGAAAAAGACGGAGCACAGCATCAGACCTATCTCGTCAGCTCTCTTCAGCTACCGGTACGATAGTTTCAAGGCAGACCGTGTACAGACGCTATAGCACAATTGGTCTATATGCTCGTAGGACTGTCAGATGTGTTATCCTTACCGCAACTCACTGTCGCCTGCAATTAACCTGGAGTAGAGAGCATAAATTGTGGACACCGCAACAGTGGTCTTTTGTGATGTTTTCCGACGAGTCCAGGTTTAGTTTGCAGTCTGATTCTCGCCGGACTTTCATATGGGGAGCGCCAGGTACCCGTTACCACCAAGAGAACACCATTAAACGACAACGTTTCGGTGGTGCAGGATGGATCGTTTGGGGAGGAATTATTCTTGCTTCCAGAACTGACCTGCCTGTTCAGTGTGTAACGATGACAGGCCACATCTATCGGGATGTCATTCTCGAACAATATGTACGTTTGTTTCGGGGCACCATGGGTGCTGAATTTCTGTTTATGGATGACAACGCCCGTACTCACCGTGCAAACATTGTAGACGAATGCCTTCAATCGGAGGATATCAACCGTATGGATTAGCCAGCATACTCACCGGACTTGAATCCAATAGAGCATGTGTGGGATATGCTTGGCCGACGAATTGCAGCCCGTCAACTCCCACTCACCTGTCTACCTGAACTTCGGAGGGCATTGCTTGATGAGTGGTGTACTATTCCCCAAAGTCAGATTGATAATTTGATACTGAGCATGCGTAGGCGTTGTAAGGCCTGTATTGCATCGTCCGGGAGACATACCCCGTATTAACCATCAAACTAACCATGTTATATTGCTTTTCGTAAATAGGTTCTTTTTTTTTAAATTTGCTCCAGGGAGTAACAATCGCAATTTTTATTGATTATGTCAAACATATAGCATCTTTTTTGCTCTTTACCTTTTGTGTAATGAATAGACTTTACAAATAAGTCAAATTTGTTTTGCTACTGTCTCTTTCTTTGCATGAACTTCATTATTCTTAATTTATGGACATGAGTGTAAGAATATGTTTTTAATCCCGAAGAAAAGATATAAACTTTGTAAAAAATAATAAGTTTATTGAAAATGGAAATGTAAAATGATAAAATTACTTTATTATAAAATCATCAAATAAACTAACAGCGCAGAAGAAAGGGAAAAAAATTGAATATTTTATAAATATATATATATATGAAATCATCTGTATTAGAAAAACAAATTAGGAAATATTAATTTTAAAAAATTGTCATTTTCACAGATTATTATTCACCTTTAGTGTAAATACAAAAAGAAAATATAGCAGAAACGTAAAAAAAAATCGAATTAAGACGCTAAAAATATTATTTATTTCTGGATTTTTTATATTAATTTCATAAATTTATATCAGTTTAAATAAATTTACTGCAAAAATTTAAACGTAATTAGGTGTTTAAAACCTTATAGGAAATATATACTGAAGTATTTTTTAAAGCTTATAATTGTCAATTGCCATATTTGCTAAGTTTTCGACAACAGCTAAATACAAAGTGTGTGTCACGGATGAAACAGAGAGAATCAGAAAAAAAAGCCTTGTTACTAAATTATTTAAAAAGCTGTATCTTTAAAAACTAGTTGATGAAATTTGTGTTGGTAACGTGAAGAGAATTGCAAATAATACATAACGATTTGATACCCGAGATCATACTGATCCGTGGTCTTCAAACTGTATTCCACTGAATCCTAATAAAAAAAGTTAATGAGAGTCTCGCTCTTGATAATTGTGGCAAAGAGTTTATGTCGAGTTCTCATTGAGTTAATTGATAACCTATGTCTTCTTTTAAGTTGTAGATCTTTTAACCACTAATTTCACATTCGAGCAGCGAATTAACATACTACTCCGCACATCTCTGGACTCTGAAAGCCTGACTGACGCAAAGTGCTCAATCCTTTGTAAGATCCACCTTGGTAAACAAAACTTGACTTTGAAGGAAAGACACTGCGTTCAAATAAAAATAAAGATTTAAATGGCTATAGTTCGGTTGCATATTTGGTTGCATTTGGATATTTGACAAAATGTAACAATATAAGATATGCGTTTGTGTAGCTCGGTAGCTGAGAGGTAAAACAACAACCATTTATGCGAATGGCTATGAGTTCGAATCTTGTGTTGCTTTGGCCAATGATGATTAATTACTTCGGTTTGTTGACTCAGTGGATGATATAAACTGTATCTGAGGCCACGAGCAATACTTAAAAACCGTGATTTTGAAAATATAAATAGGTGTCACATAACATTGATATTTGTTTTCAATTCCGAAGAAAAGTTACAAAAACGTTCAAAAAATAATAAGTTTATTGGAAAGTCAAAAGTAATGTGAATATATGTGGGACGGCGTCTAGGGGAATTTTCGATTTTAATGTTAAAATAAGCACGCAGAGTTAAAATAATTTAATTTATTAATAACACAACTAAAACATTTACTATTTACAAGGGGTTTTAAATAATTCGAGATAGCACCATACTAATTCCGAAAACACGTACTCTTTCTCAAAAGAACGGAGAGACCGATTTCCTCTGACCTGCCTTCGTTCAAGCGTTTTTGCAACTCTTAGTTTTTCTTTTCTGTCCCCTTTATAAATACATGACCTCATCGTATCTCGCAGCTAAAACTCACGTGGTTTCGAATAGTGGTGCCATCTCTTACAATAAAAATCAAAAGAAGTAAAAGAAAACTTGCACTCCTTTCCTACAAGTTCTGCCATCCTGGGAATCACTGACCTCAGTGATTTTACATACCATACAATAATATATAGGCCTCTGCAAAATTAATATTAATTGGAGATAAAAATTCCAATATAAACATTCAAATTTGAAAATAAGGATACAACTCTCAAAAATGAAATATTAATAGCAAAGAAAACAAAACACATTAATACACATTATGTTCTTTTAAAATGAATAGAAAACGCTTTTTATAAAAATACATCATCATGGTGAGTAAAATTTCATTAAATCAGCAGATGAATTTGTTATCTTAGGTCCCTCATGATCACCCACTTTCTCTAAATCATATCTATCTCTAGGTTTTACTTTAACTATTCTATATGGTCCCTTCTCATGTGCTAACTTTATTATCCCAGTTTGCATATCTCTTGGTACAACTATCAATTCACGACCTTTAACATATTTGTAAAGTATTTCGTTTTTATCGAAAAAGTCTGATTTGCTGTTTGTTTCAATCAGGGACCTTAGATTTTGAGTGTATTCATCCTCTTGTTGTGCCCTTTTTAATCTTGCGGTTCGAGTATCGTTAGTAATTATTGCGACTGGATATCTACTAAGGGCATCCACATGTTGCATTCTCTGGCCGGAACGATGCACAATTTCATAATCAAACTCTTCCAGCAATAATGCCCATCGCGCTATACGAGTAACTAAATCTTTTTTGTCCATAGTCTTTTGAAACGCTGAGCAATCCGTTATGACTTTGAAAAGATTTCCCATATGGTAGGTACGAAATTTCTTTAAAGCGTTGACAACAGCAAGAACTTCTTCATAGCTGCTATACTTCTCCTTTGCCGGAGTAGTTTTCTTAGACATGTATTGAACAGGATGCAATTTTCCATCTTCTGGCTTTTGGAGTAAGACGGCTCCGTAGCCTTGTTGACTTGCGTCCGTGTGCAATTCGGTTGTTTTTCCCTGCTGGAAAATACTTAATATTGGACTTTCAGTCAATAATTGCTTGAGCTTTTCAAATGCTTCTATTTGAGGTCATTCAAAGACAAATCGATTGTCGTTTCTAATTAGATCACTCAAAGGTTTCGCTATTTTAGAGTATGACGGAATAAATTTTCGAAAATAGACAGTGAGTCCTAAAAAGCTTTGGACTTGTTTGACAGTAGTTGGTACAGAAAACCTCTTGACAGCTATCGTTTTTGCAACTGAAGGGCGCACCGTTCCATTTTCGACAACGTGACCCAAAAATTCCACCTTTCGTTTTAAAAACTAACATTTTTCAAACTTGATCTCCAACCCATATCTGGATGCGACCTCAAACACCTCCTTTAGTTTTTCCAAACCTTCTTTCTCATCTTTAGCTGGAATGATCAAATCGTCCAAATAAATTACTACGATGCCTTTTCGCATGAGTTCCCTAAAAATTCTGTACACATTTCTTTGGAATACGCTTGGGCTTGTACTGAGACCAAAAGGTACCTTATTAAATTCGAACTGCCCGTCTGGTACAACAAAGGAGGTGAAATACTTGAAATCCTCGTTTACGTCGACATGAAAAACCCCATTTTTCAAGTCTAACGTGGAATACACTTTGGCGTCTTGCAGCCTATCCAATACGTCCTCTATCAGTGGCAAGGGGAAGCGATTCTTGACTAGTTTTCGGTTCAGTTTCCTATAGTCAATGCATAGTCTGTCGGTACCGTCTTTCTTCTTGACTAACACGATTGGACTTGCATATTCAGAAGAGCTTGGTCTCACGATTCCCTTATCCAATTATTCGTCGATCTGCTTGTTGACGGTCTGACTCTCCAGAAACGACAAACGGCGTGCTGTTTGGTAAACTGGTATATCATTCTTCAGGATAATTCTCATAGATACATTTGTCGTTTCGGTCTTCTTAGGTGTATAGCTGTTGATTAGTTCAGAAAGTTCATTTCTTATTCGAGGATTGATAACATTTTTAACTTCGATTTCGTCTTCAGTTCTTGCTTCATAAACCTGTGTATTCACAAACCACACCTTCTCTTCGTGTTTACAGAAATAAACACCTTTTTTTATCAAAGCCAACAAAAGCTTGTTCCAAAATGTCCGATCCTATCACTGCCTGGAACTCCAAATGCACCGCAGGCACGACATGCCATATTACGGAATATTTCTCTCCATCCAATTCGATTTCTCGTTGGAACGATCCTTTTGTTTTGACTCGTACTTTCCCAATCCAGATAACACGACAATGTCCTTCGAGAGCTTCGATTGCTCGATGATTCCTTTGCTTACATCTTCACGAATGAGCGAAACTGAGCTTCCAGTGTCGATTAGAGCCTCAAAAGTCTTGTTTCCGATGGTTATTTTCCTGGTTTCAATTCTGTCTTGCTGAATTCGGGAACAGATCTGGACCGGAGAGCTTGAAGATTTATTGATTTTCGTACCCTGATTTCGCTTTGTATAATCTACGGCATAGTGACTTTGTCCCCTGCAGTAGCTACATGTTAACTGTTTAACTCTTTTATCGCAAGTTCTCGTCGATTTAAAGCATTTTTTATCATTCCAATTATTTCCAAGGTGGAAACGTTCTTGCGTTTGAGAACAATTATCGTTATTGTTCGATCTCTTAGCAAATGAGTTTAACTGCTTTGGCCCTATAGTTCTTCGGACGTCCTCATAATCTTCAAATTTTTTCACTAGCTCAATAGATGAGTAATAGTAGACCATTCGTCCAAAAAGTGTTCCTGAAAATCATACGGCGTCCTCTTCTTCATTTGATAGGCTATGATTAATTCTCGTAATTGGTCGTAGGTGTTAACTTTTAAGCCCAAAGTCCATCCATCAAAATACGTCTGTAATTCGTGTTGAAAATCTTGCCATGTTCGTTCATCGGACTTTTGGTGAAACAAAAATAACTGACGAAATTTTTCTGGAGAGATAATTTAAATCTTTGTAAGAGTAAATCCTTTACATGATCGTAATCATTACACTTATCAGTTAGTTCTCTTGCGATCAGATGGGCAATTTCGACGGGTATTAACCCTATAAGTTTTTGAACCCAATCATTTTTCAGTAAGAAAGTTAGTTCTGCATGACGCTCAAATAAGGTAAGATTCAAACCAATATCTTCCTTCATATTAAACTTATGAAAAGTTTCGTGAAACAGTTTATTCGATGCTTGAACGTGTTCGGTGTTATTCGGCATACCGGCAGTCTGTTGCGCTTGTATTCGCAACTTCTCTAATTCGTACTCTCGTCTTTCTCTCTCATCCTTTCGCATATCCTCTTTCTCAATCGTCTCTCTCTCAGCCCTTTCTGTACGTTCCTCCACTATGCTATCAAGCATCTTTTTAACATCGTCTTCAACGTAATCTGGGCATTTTACGATCAGCTCCTTTAACTTCAATTTTGTGATACCTGCTTTGATAGTAAGATCCAAATCCTCGGCGAGTGACACCAAATCCTCTTTCCTTTTCGCGAGTAAGAATGCCATTTTTATACTCAGAATGGTGACCCAGAGAACAACTTAAATTTTTACCCAAGTTAAATGAGACAAAACCATTAAAATGACACGCAAAAAGTTTACTCACTTAAAAAGAAACAAAAGATAATTTAAATAAGATGCAATTATCAATTATAAACAATTATAGACAAAAATGGACTTTTTAAAGAATTCCCGGAACTTAAATCCTTTTACAAAACACAACAGTATTACAGTTAATATCAATTTTATTTTTTATTAAAAAAAAACAACGCGCGTTCCTCTTATTTATCAAAAAGAGATTACTAAGAAAAAACACGGAAAGTACTCAGTTATTAATCCAAAACTAAAGGAACATCAAATATTTATGTCTGCAATTAAACCAATAATAGTACCTAGTACTTCAAAATTCAATTTCAAATTCAAAGAACAGGAAATATACACACAAAATCATTCATTTATATAATTTTCGCCTATTACTCACACAATACCAAAAAAAAAGGATACTAGCACAATTCAATGTAATTCTGAAGACACTTTACCTTGACCTCAATGACACAGGAAATCTTGTTCGTGTAGATAACTCGCAATTCGATGCAGTTCCAAAGGTTCTCTCGTCAGTGTTGACCTCAATGATCAAGGTAATCCCGTTCAATTCGTTCAGTATCTCGTTGAGTCACTGGGCTTCCAGTTTGGGTTGACTGCAGCTGACGTGGAAATTCACCAAGATTCCGTGTTTCTAACCAAGTCAATGGACTCCTTTTTCTTGTTGACTGTTCTCGCTGAAGTATTTCCGTATCGCTCGTAAAATTTCTTATCCAGCTGAAGGCTTCGCCAGGTCTCTATTTGATCCAAGGCAAGGTCTGTGTACCGCTCAGGAAATCAAAAAATCGATGAGGAGGTAAAACTTATAAAAAATGCTCTTAGATAAAACTTTGAATAGTTTAAAAATTCTCGGTCGAACCCCCAATTTGTGGGACGGCGTCTAGGGAAAGGTTCGATTTTAATGTTAAAATAAGCACGCAGAGTTAAAATAAATTAATTTATTAATAACACAACTAAAAAACATTTACTATTTACAAGGGGTTTTAAATAATTCGAGATAGCACCATACTAATTCCGAAAACACGTACTCTTTCTCAAAACAACGGAGAGACCGATTTCCTCTGACCTGCCTTCGTTCAAGCTTTGGGGCAACTCTCAGTTTCTTCTTTTTGCCACCTTTATAAACACATGACCTCATCGTATCGCGCAGCTAAATTTCACGTGGTTTCGATTAACGGTGCCATCTCTTACAATAAATATCAAAAGAAGTAAAAGAAAACTTGCGCTACTTTCCTACATATATTCTTTTATTTAAAAATCATGAAAAAATACAACGCAGAATAAAAAATTTCGAAAATTTTAAAAAATATATGAGTTTATATTAGAAAAACAAATATCAATTATTAATTTTAACAAAATACCATGAGCAATGCCTGAGAGCGCTTTTTTGCGACTATAAATAAGGTATCAATATTACATTCGTGTCCATAAATTAAGGATAATTCAGAATCACACAGAAATTGAATTTTAAAATAAAAATTTCACATGTAGAATTATCACACACATCTTGAAGAAGAATATGCAAAATACAGAAAACCACCAGATGGCGCGGAAAGTACGTAACAATGACGAGAGTGTAAGAAAGGTGTATATAAGGAATGGTGCCAAAGAAGTAAAATTGTTCACACGCTCTTTAAAAGCCTTTCAGTGCAATAACCGCATAGTTATGGCACAAAGGAAGCATTTGGATGATTTTTTACGTGTTACAATTATCGGACGACTGGAATGTAGACTTACCAAGCTCGCAGTATCCGAGGAACATCTAATCGCCCAGTATGTGATCTCCAGGCTTTGGAAATTATTCCAAGATGAGGGTAATGTGAGTAGATGTTACAGATGAGTAGATGTTACTTCGGTCGCCCCCGAGTTACAACGCCGAATGTGTACCGGTATTTGGCAGTTACTGCCTTAAGAAAAAGACGGAGCACAGCATCAGACCTATCTCATCAGCTCTCTTCAGCTACCGGTACGACAGTTTCAAGGCAGACCGTTTACAGACGCTTAGGGCACATTGGTCTATATGCTCATAAGCCTGTCAGATGTGTTCTCCTTACAGCAACTCACTGTTGCCTGCGATTAACCTGGAGTAGAGAGCATAAATTGTGGACACCGCAACAGTGGTCTTTTGTGATGTTTTCCGATGAGTCCAGGTTTAGTTTGCAGTCTGATTCTCGCCGGACTTTCATATGGGGAGCGCCAGGTACCCGTTACCACCAAGAGAACACCATTGAACGACACCGTTTCGGTGGTGCAGGATGGATCGTTTGGGGAGGAATTATTCTTGCTTCCAGAACTGACCTGCATGTTAAGAGTGTAACGATGACAGGCCACATCTATCGGGATGTCATTCTCGAACAATATGTACATTTGTTTCGGGGCGTCATGGGTGCTGAATTTCTGTTTATGGATGACAACGCCCGTACTCACCGTGCAAACATTGTAGACGAATGCCTTCAATCAGAGGATATCAAGGGTATGGATTAGCCAGCATACTCACCGGACTTGAATCCAATAGAGCATGTGTGGGATATGCTTGGCCGACGAATTGCAGCCTGTTAAATCCCACCAACCTGTCTACCGGAACTTAGGATTGGTATTGCGTGATTAGAGGTGTAATAATCCCCAAGATCAAATTGATAATTTGATACTCAGCATGCGAAGGCGTTGTAAGGCCTGTATTGCATCATCCGGGAGACATACTCCGTATTAACCATCAAAATAACCATGTTATACTGCTTTTTGTAAATAGGTTATTTTTTGAAATTTGCTACAGGGAGTCAAAATCGCAATTTTTATTGATTATGTCAAACATATAGCATCTTTTTTGCTCTTTACCTTTTGTGTAATGAATAGACTTTACAAATAAGTCAAATTTGTTTTGCTACTGTCTCTTTCTTTGCATGAACTTCATTATTCTTAATTTATGGACATGAGTGTAAGAATATGTTTTTAATCCCGAAGAAAAGATATAAACTTTGTAAAAAATAATAAGTTTATTGAAAAAGGGAAATGTAAAATGATAAAATTACTTTATTATAATATCATCAAATAAACTAACAGCGTAGAAGAAAGGGGAAAAAATTGATTTTTTTATAAATATATATATGAAATCATATATATTAGAAAAACAAATTAGGAAATATTAATTTTAAAAATTGTCATTTTTACAGTATTATTCACCTTTAGTTTAAATACAAAAAGAAAATATTATAGAAACGTAAAAAAATCGAATTAAGACGATAAAAATATTATTTATTTGTGGTTTTTTTATATTAATTTATAAATTTCTATCAGTTTAAATAAATTTACTGCAAAATTTTAACGTAATTAGGTGTTCATCACCTTATAAGAAATATGTACTGACGTATTTTTTAAAGCGTATAATTGTCTCTTACGATATTTGATAAGTTTTTAACAACAGCTAAATACAAACTTTGTGTCCCTAAGACGTGGAATATTTTGTTTTAATATTATATTATAATATTAAAAGTCGAAATTGTTTTTTCAAGGAAACAATATTTTCAATTTCTACTGCACAAATGAAATAGAGAGGTTCAGAAAAAAAACTATAAACAGTCTAGTTACTAAATTGTTAAAAAAGCTGTATCTTTAAAAACTAGTTAATGAAATTCGTGTTGGTAAAGTGAAGTGAATTATAAATAATACACATTGATTTGATACCCGATATCATCCTGATACGCTGTCTTCAAGCTGTATTCCACTGAATCCTAGGGTTGATCGAGTCAAAAGAAAATATTGAAAATAAAATTATATAAATATATATGCAAAATAGATTCTTGTTCTGGATGGTGTTTTTATAACTACACAAATATCTTAAACTTCAAATCCAACGTCCAATGGAGGGGCGAGACTTAAAAAAGTAATTCGCCCCAGGCAGCATCTTTTTAATAATTTAAAGCTACTTTTATTTCAATAAAATAAAAGAATATTTAAGCATTTTTCTATATATGCATTACTTAGATTGGGAATATTGTCTTTTTTTTTTATCCAGGATGCCTTAAATTAATTTTACACTCGTAAGTGCAAAGCTTTTTAAAACTAAGATGGATGGAACAAATTGTATTTTGATGGCAGAAAAAAAGGGCCTATAAGAAAATATTCTCCAAAAAGAACCAAGATTGTAAATGAATAAATCAGAAAACTTGCCCACGAAGTAAATGGAACATCTTTACAAAGTACGCGATGAAATTTCTGACACAGTTATCAACATTTTACATGTTATTCAGAAGAACATATTTTAGATAAAAAAAATTCTCAATGCTATGCGGCAACAAAAACCAACATATAATGCAGAATACGAAATACGTCTGTTCTACATTTTTAATAGACCTCGATTTCCCAAATTTATGTAAGAAAAACGTATATAGGCTTACGTTTATCCTACTAAACATTACGCTACGGGAGATGACATCTGGAGGACTCGAGCTAGATTCATTTTTCATATTTTGATACTTTTTTTTTCCGTCTTCACATATCTTTTTGATAATTTTTCCAATAAGTACGAACCTCTTATGCTCCTTTTATACTCTACAATATTCTTTACACTTTGTATTAGTAATGTAATAAAAATGAATTATAAATTTCAACGCTTACTTTTAATTAGCAGGTTTGGAGGTTTTAGAAACATTTAAGCGCACCAACATTTGACTGAATTTAATTTCTTTTTTATCATGATAGATCAGAAAATAGCAATATTTAAAAAAGAAAGTTTTACTTATCTATTTCAGAAAAATTAATTCTTTACTTATAGGTAACTTAATTCTGAAATTTTTAAAAATTTGAAATATATTTAATTTTATATTCGTTAATATATATTATTTATATTTAAAGGATATCACAGCATATATACATCTTCATCAAGCCTCAGTATTCAGCTTCATCTTCCAATAAGTCAAACCATTAAAGACTAATTTCATCAAATGCCGCAATAAGCTAGTGATTCGAGCTCTGCATATTTTAAATATAAGGTTGATTATCAAACCACCTTGCTACAGGTTTCATACAAATCTTTCAATTATACTGCAATCTAATTATTAATATTTTCCCATTGGAGTAATTTTCTCTCGAATGCAATTTTTCTGATTGAAAATAAATATTTCTAAAGTGTAATCTTATTTGGTATAAAAAACCATTTTGAAACATTATACGTAGGAAAAAGTTAAATATTGAAATATCTTTCTGCGTTAGGTATCCTATTACTTGCAACAATTTAAAAAAATGGAAATATGGGGATTTTTTTTGTTGTTTTTAAATTTATATACATATCCGTCAGAATTTTGTGGACGTTGTAGCCAAGAAGTTAAAGTAACGTACACGTGACTGTCGTGTCACGTGTTCGAGTCTAGTACTTCTGAACACGAGCCGCGCAGGGGAGTGACGCTCGTTAAACCTTTCGAGAGCTCAAACGGTTGCGATAAATTAGCATATCTGTTATATCTCTGAGACTGTCATGGCTTAGAGATTTTAGAATTATGAAAAGGTCAAAATCGATAGACTGAAGACTTTCAGTGTACTGACTGTTCTTAAAATGAATTTTGAACACATCGTAACTAAGTAAATAATTCGAAGGTGCGCAAATTTATTTTTTCAAAACTAACAACTTAAAGTTTCAGTTTGTCAATAAGTCTTGCATCGATGAAGCTTGTTTGGCTACTTCCATCCAAAATACATTGGGTTAGCTATGTAATATCTTCAGGACTAGTAATACACACGTTTGCAAATGAGTGAAGTTAATTTTAGGAACATTAATATAGTTAACTGCCTTGTTTGGGGTAGAGGTGTTTGGATTCGGTCGACAAATGGAAACATGGGGTTCGTTTTTGCACTTCGTGCAGGGAGCAAAGTCCTTACGAGGTCAGTTTGTTATTTTTCCCACGATTGGTGTACAAAAGCAGTTATTAGAGCTTTTTCGCTTTTAAATGCAAATGTTATAGTCAGTTATAGTTTTATATTTCTGAGCGAAATTATCTGCCGATTCACAAAAGTCACAAAAATAGGTATTATTATTTTTGTTTAGCCCAAGAGCAATCTTAATATTTACGTGGAAAGCAGTAGTAGGGGTTAAAAATGCCATAATTGTATCACCTTTAGTTTTTAAAGCTTAAAGTGCTCCTTCCACTCCTTCCGACAAATACTACATCATGGTTAATGAATTTCCTTTAGAAAGGGTCTCACTCATAGCATGAATGATCCTTTTTTTTAGGAATATCACCCGGAAAAACTCTTAGAGTCGTAGGAACCAGAACACGGCAGTAATTACCTATTTTTTCTCCAAGATTACTGAAAGCGTGTAGTCGCCTATTACATTCAATCATTGCTTCACTTAAATCTTGAGGAGTGGCCTTTTGTATCGGCCCAAGTTTTTTAAATGTCTAAGAGAGTTTGGATAACTCTAACTTTGCTTCCGTACATGGATATCAACATGTCTTTAGCAGTGTTATAGGTTTCAGAAATCGCACTGATTCTTTCGAAGAGTCATTTTGCTTCAACATCGAAAATTCCTCTAAAAAAGACGTGTTTGTCGACTAGCGAAAGGGAGTCGTTATTGTCAATACGCGACTGAAAACGCTCCCAGGAACTTGAAAATTCTTCTATGTCTCCATAAAATGTGTTTATTACAATAGGGGATAATTTCACTTTTATATAAGTATTTGGTATTGACAAAGTAGAGGATAAAGGTTAAGAGCATAACTGCTCGGATTTTTTATTTGGTGAGAAAATTTGTTAGCTTGGCGCTGACTTCGTATATTTCTCACATCCAACTACGTCTTGTTCGCATACATCATCCGGCAATAAATTATGTATATATTCGTCAACTTTGCTCAATCCCTTTGTGTTTTCTTCCAAACACACACACACGCTTTAGTTCACAGTCCAAATTGTAACACTGCAGAACTTCTTTCACCTTAGTTCAGTTCAGTTCAGGTTTTGTGGGATATAGAGCTGCAAAGGCTATTATGCCCTTCTCTCACCTTAGTTAGCAAGCGAGTTATAGCTGAACGTATCGGAGATCTCTTCCGTTTTAAGTTCGCCAGTATATCGTTTGGCGCTATTGATTAAATAAATAATGGCTCATAATAAAAGTATCACAGACTTCACAACTGCACTTAAATAAAAATTCCCTGATTTCTTTTAATTAGATTTTGGTGCTAGGGATTAAATAAGTAAACGTTAAAACAGAAATTAAATAAACATTTACAACGGCGTCATTATCTAGTTATTTTCCTTAATTATTATTTTGTACACAAAAACAAAACTGTGTGTGTGTTACCCGTAGCAACAAGATAATAACTTTTAAACATCATTATTATAAAAAATAAACAAAATAGGCACAATGACGTCACTGTTTCGTATATCTTCACAAAGTGCATATAGAATTCAAGCATGCAACACTGACTGTACATTATTTGAAGTTATGCATAGTTCTAAATAGATCCAATTTTTCAATTCCGTATAAAAGACGACTTTTTAGCTGAGATATTTCCATAACCTTTCATTAAATAGAAGATAATTATCATGAACTTTTTGTATGTTTAAAATAAGATAAGAATGTCTTTCTAAATTTTACTTTTACGAAAAATTTCTAGAAATTAATCACTAAGTATTATCCGAATAAATATTTTTGAAGAGGTTTCTATTTCTTAATGCCTAGTACTGGCTCCTAATTGCTAAACCATTTGAAAAATTTAATGTTATACGGTCAGATAAATTATTTTACTTTTATAAAAGCAAGATGAGAATATTTTTCGAAAATAGAACCCTAAATTCTGCAAAGTATCGCGTTTATAGAAGAATAGGTCGGGAAAAAAATACAGATAAAAATTGACAAATAAAGGAATAAATTAAGCATATGTCTCTTACTTCTTACAGCTGAGAAGAAAAGAAAACCACGTTAATTCTACTACCTTATAGTAAACAAATCCATTTAAATATGGTCAATTTTTGTAAAAAATCGCATTTTGAGTTTTTGATATTATAGAATAAAGCAATTATTTAGCTCTATAAAACTGTCATTTTCTTTCTAGGTCCCTTAGAAGCCAAGACATTTAATAATTGGTAAAGTGTGAAAAACCGGAAATGGGTATTTAAATAGCCGGAAATCAGCATTTAAATGCCCTTAAACTTGTCAAACAGAATTTAAATACGTTTTTCTTGAAATATAATTAAGAAAAACTTTTGATTTAATATTAAATAGAATTACTCATTTTGAAAGTATTTAACAAAGTAAATCTGTTTGTTTACATTGAGCTTTATTTCATAAAAGTTCTGCTGGTTTGATTTCAAAACAAAAGTTATCAAGTATTATTTGACAGAATACAAGTGAATTATTTGCTGGAACTACTATTATTTAATTATGGGAAATAAAAAAATAAAATTTATTCCCGTAAACGCCAGTACAAAAGAAATAAGTACCTTAGATTAGTTTCAGGTTTCGACAATGAAAAGATTAGTACCAGTTCAAGTGTTCCAACTGCGAGTGATATCAAGCAAAATAATTCTTTAAAACCTACAGATATTCCAGAAGATAATGAAAAAAAAATTTTTTTTTACTTAGGAGTTTTGTGCAATATAAATTCTTTATTATACTGCCCTGTGTGTTTTTAAAGAAAATTTAGTGTTGTAACAATGTAAACAAACATTTTTTCAACTTCCGGAATGCAGTCTTGTAATTCACAATTTTAAAAGTAGCTAGCGAGTAAAATTCAAATCACCTTCACTTAAGCTTTAATAAGATAGAAACAAAATTTAAAAATATTTCGCAGAAAAAAACTTCAAATTTTAAAATAATATCAAAATTCAAAAATCAAAATTTTTGACGATAGTGACGTTTTGAAGGTGTACGGATTCCTTAATTTTCTTCTAAATCAGTGGTCTTCAGTTTCTGGTGACTGTTTCCGGAGTACCCTTTCCAAGTGTGCTGCTCTTTAGAAAAATATATCTTTAACATTTGTTTAAAGTAGTTCTACATGTTACAGCTTCTTTGTGAAACGAATACTTAAGAAATACTGCCCTGCATATTTTATTATTTTAACAAAATATTATCGTAATTTTCTCCTTAACAGCAGGAACTCCAGCTCCAGGTGTATTCTATCATTTCGTTATATTTAGTTATACATGAGCTTACATTTTCTTATGCAAAAGGTAGAAGTTTAGGTCTATTGAAAATCTTTTTTGATCAGTCTTATTTTATTTTCTACATTAATATAGTTTATACTTTGATTTGTTGCCACATAACGCTGGTAATCATTTAACTAAAATGTAATGTTCAGAAGAGTATTAAAAGATTTAAATTTCTGACAGAAACTTCTGTGGTAAACTGTAAAGATGTTCCTTCTCCTTCATGACGAAGCCTTTTAATTTATGCATTATCAAACTTGGTTTTCTTCACTGCGAAATATTATTTTTCAAGTTTTTAGTAGATTTTTTTTTTTTGGAGAATGGTTTCATGCAGACATTTTTTCTACCGTCTAAATCATATTCCTCTTAGTTTTACAAAGCATTGCAATTAAGAGTGTCAAATTATTTTACGGACAGACAACTGAATTCTCCCAATCAGGGTAATGCATCTATAGAAAAACGCTTAAATATTCGCTTATCATATTATAACAAAAATATTTGTGATAAAACGAATTTAAAAAATCATTCAAATGTTGGTGCGTTTAAATGTTTGGAGTACCTCCAGGCGCTGCCTGTTAATTAAAAGTAAGCGTTGAAAATAATAATTCAAATTAATTATATTACTAATTCATAGTATAAAGCATATTACAGAGATTAAAATGCATAATGGTTTCGTACTTAATGGGAAAAAAACTCAAAATAATCTCTGAAGATGAAAAAATTTTTATCTAAATATGCCCAATGAATCAAGCTCGGGTTTGTTCTCATGCTCTCAGGTAATTCTCTCTGATTATATTCGTAGAAATTTCTCCAATACGAAGAAATTATTAGTTAGATTAAAGTCTAAATAAAAGATTTACGTAAAACTGTAACACAGTGGATTGCAATTGAACTGTGAATGTGAAGAATTTCGAGTTTGAAGCCTTGGCTTAATGCGGCCAATTAGGAAATCATTCTACTGCGCTTTGACTATAAGTCAGTGCTTCGCAAAATGTGGGGTGCCCCCTAGGGGGGCGTGATAGTCCTACGAAGGGAGTGCGAGTTCGAATGCTCGAAATATCAGCTGTTTAATGAAAGGGCTTTAAGTTTGATTCCCGTGCCGGATTGGCCAATGATGATTTAACGATTTTTTCATATTGACTTTGTGGATGACGAAAATGATGTCTGAGTCCACGAGCAATGCTTAAATGTCCGGTTTTGTGAGATCCTAAATAGGGTCTCAATATTCATATTTTTGATTAATCAAGGGGGGGGAATATATAAAATTTTCATAATATTATGTGGTCATTGGAAAAGGGAAAGTAGTGATAATATTCTTTTATTAAAAAAATCATGAATATATGCAACAGCACAGAAAAGGAAAAAAAAGAATTCTAAATATTTTATAAACATATGAAATCATATTTCGAATTTAATACGATAAAAATTTGATTTGTGATTGAAATATTTTATATTTCTTTCACTGTTTACTTTCAGTATAAAAAAATTACAGGAAAATTTAACGTAATTAAGTGTTTATTTACTTCTAAGAAGTATACACCAACATATCTTTTCAAGCATAATGGTCCCATTTCAATATTTGCTAAGTTTTATACAATGGATAAATGCAAAGGTTATAAACGTTAGAGGAGGCGAACCTTGTTTTAATCTTGAGTGTTAATATGAGAAGACAAAATGTCTTCTAATAGGAAGAGAAAAAATATTTTAGATTTTTACTTCATAGATGAAATAGACTGAATCACAAACTTAAGGGGGAAAAAGAGATCTTATTTCTAAGCCATTTAAAAAACCGTATCTTTGAAAACGAGTTCATGAAGTTTTCCTATGTATTGTGAAGAAAATTATAATCGATACACACAACGAGCTGTTACGCGGTATAATCCAGATCAGTGATCTTAAATCTGTATTCCTCTGAACTCTGCCAACCTAGAGTCAAAATAAAACTTTGAAAATAAAACTATAAATATGTATGCAAAACAGTTACTTGTTCTCAACGGAGGTTTTATGACAACAAATAACTGAAACTGTGTCTCCAAACTCGCATCCCGCCTCCGATGGAGGAAACTCAATAAAAAAAGTCGGCGCCGGACAGCCATTTTTCTAAATAATTTCATGCTTGTCTTATTTTTTTGTAAAAAAGGATATTTAAACGTTTTTCTATATATGCATTAAAGAGAATGGGAATATTCTTTTGTTTATGATCCTGGGGAAAATAATTGTACACTCTTAAGTGCAATGCTTTGCAAAACTTGTAGGAGTGAATTGAATTGGTATTAGACGGTAGAAAAAGAGCCTATAAAAATATTTCGCCACCCTAAAATAAATAAGTAATCCATCAAACATTTGTAAAGTAATATTTCCCAATAAAGAAAACCAAGCTTGAATATAGATAAATCAAAAAGCTTCTTCATGAGGATAAGAAACACCTTTACAGAATATGGCAGAAGTTTCTCACACAGAGCTAAACATTTTAACGCTATTCTGAACTATTTTTTAGTTAAAAATTATTCGAAAACTTATATGTCAAAAAAAGATATCGCAACATATCAAAGTAGAATACGAAATGCTAATGGTCTAGATTTTTAATAGACCTAGGCTACTACCGTATGTATAGTAAAAATGTAAGCTAAAGTATGTCCTAGTTACTATATATAATGCAATTGTGTAGATGAAACCTAAAGCTCGAGTTACTGAAATTCATGAATAAGTTACATTAATATTTTGTTAAAAAAATACAAAAAACGGGATAATATTCTATAATCGTCTTTGCAAGCAGTAACTAAAAAATGTAGAACTACTTTTTATAATATTTTTAGATATACTCCCATCTAAGGCTCAGCGCACTTGGAACGAGTTCCCCTAAAACAGGCAATGATAATTAAAGACTACTGATCTAGACAGTATTTAAGTCAAAACAAGATTTGCACGTGCGGTTCTACCCTTTCAAATAGGGGCAAAAAATATGAGTTACTTAAAAATTACTCGGAACGTCAAGAGGAAGGAGCGTAGAAAATCAACTTAAAAACTAAAAAAGCATAAAACATAATTTTTCTAAAGAGGTCGGTCAAAAATATATTCATAAAGTGATGTCTGTGACGTATATTAAAAAAGAATTTTGGATCCCTGGTTAAGTATTGTAGTCTCCTGAAAGTGCAAACAAGGGTATGACAGCTGTATACAGCTACATACAATAAAACAATGTCGTTTATAACTGTAGTGAAGCACAGTTTTAATAAAACTACCATTAATAAATTTTATTTTTATAGTAAAAAATTCGAAAAATTTTACGCTTTTACAACTTTTTTTTGTATTTAAACTAAAGATAAATAATAATCTGTGAAGATTACATTGTGTTAAAAATAATATTTGATAATTTGCTTATTTTTATATAATTTCATATATTCATAAAGTAATCAAAAAACATTTTTCTCTGCGCTGTTGGAGTTCATCATATTTTTTTTAATAAAAGAATATAATCACTTTATTTCTCCACATTCCAGTGAACTCATAATTTTTTCAAATTTTGTTTACATGTTTTAGAAAAAACATGTTTAACATGTTACATGTTTTTACAAAAAAAATACATGTTTAAAAAATTATGTATATGCTTGTAATTATGTTTTTAATCTTGACAAACACTGGTTCTCTGAGGGAATGCTTTTATATATACTTTTCTCCAGATAGAAAAACATTTGATGTAACCGCCATAGCTGTTGTTTACATTTTAAAACTGCAATTACTCGGGTATTAAGCTCTAAACCTATACATGTTCCACATTTTTGGAATCAGCATTAAATTTATTTTTATAAGATAAAAATCAAAAAACCGATTTCCCGTAGGTGAAAAACGCCTTGGTTCCCTTAAAAGCAAATTTCAAATATTACAAAAAAAAAATTTTTAAGTTGGTTCTGTATTGCCTAAAAAAAAACGCAAACAATTGTCATAAAAAATTGAGCTAAATCTAACATCCAGAGAGCTCAAAATAAAATTCATTCAATTTCATGAGACTATAATTGTACATGGTTCCTTTATGATGAAGCTATACATTAGTTTTAGTATAAGTCAGGTGTTGTTGTGGCTGGGTGGCCGAGTGGTTAAATAGTCAGCTCTTTGTGAGAAAAGCTTTGGGTTCGTATTCAGTGTTGATTTGGCCAATGATGATTAACAGTTTCATCTGTCTGACTTTGTGGATGACGTAAAATGTAATCTGAGGCCACGAGCAAAGCTTCGATGCTTTGCGTTTTGGTAATATAAAAAGGGTTTCAGTACTAGCATTTTTTTTAAATCCCGGACAAAACATATTAACTTTGAAAAAATTGTGAGTTCATTGGAAAATGGAAAAATAAAGTGATAATATCATATTATTAATATCATGAAAAAATCCAACGGCACAGAAAAAAATGGTTTCTTTTAAATTAATTTAAAAATATATGAAATGCTATCAAAAACAAATTTTCAAATATTAATTTCAACAAATTGTAGTATTTAATATTAATGTAATTTAAATACTACTAATAAGCTGTAGCTAACTATACTTATAAGCTGTAGCAAAATTTGCGTTACCCAGGGTGCACCACGAGGAAGCCTGCTACATTTCACTCCATAGGATAACCCCATAAGTTCGCTACATAAGTTAAAAAGTAAAGTTGAGGAAATGTCGAAGGATAAGATGTGGGCAGTCTTGAGCAAGAACCTGTCTTTGGTCCCCAGGGCTCCCACATAAGCTGTTATAGTCCATTATAGATTTTTGGTAGGTCATGACTATCTGAGATCTCATCTGTACAAAATCGGTATCGCTAACTGATCGGACTGTACTGTGTGTGACTCTGGTCATTCTATGACCACTGAACATTTGGTCGTGTACCCTGCACTAATTAGATTTAATTCAACTGTAGAAAAATATTGGAGAGCACGTGCACTAATGGCATAGACGCCATTGTAGTGTGAGTTTTTTGAAAATAAATACATAAATTTTTGTTACTAGAATATATATGAGCTTACATTTTTATTAAACAAAAGGTAGTGGTTAAGGTCTATTATAAATCTAGATCATAATAATTTCGTATTCTGCATTAATATGTTCCAATACTCTGGTTTAGCTTCCACTAATGTTGGTAATCATTTTTAAATTAAATTTATAGTTCAGAATAGAATTAAAATGTTTAAATCTGTGAGAGAAACTTCTACGCATATATGGTGAAGATTTTTCCTCTCCTTCATGATAATGCCTTTTCATTTATCCATTTTCAAGTTTGGTTTTCTTTACTGTAAAATATTACTTCACAAGTGTTTGGTGGTTTATTTATTTTCTTGGGAGAATTTTTACTGATAGGCTTTTTTCTACCGTCCTATACCAATTGTATTTACTCCTACTAGTTTGCGAAGCATTGCACTTATGAGTGCAAAATTATTTTCCTGAACCCTGGATCGAAAACAAAAGAATATTGATAATCTTGGTAATGCATATATAGAAAAACGTTTAAATATTCTTTTATTACAATATAATAACAACCCCATGAATTTATTAAAAGAGGCTGTCTGGTGCCGAATTTCTTTTTTGAGATTCCAAAATCAAACGTTGGACGTGTTTTTGTAGACACAGTTTTAGATATTTGAAGTAAAAAAACCTCAGTCAAGAACTAGTTTCTGTTTTGCTTATGTATTAAATTTTGTTTACGAAATTTTTATTTTGACTCGTGGAATGCCATGGTTTAGAGCAATACAGAATAAAGGTCACTGAACTGGATTATCCCGGGTAACAAGTCGTTGTATATATCGTTTATAATTTTCTTCACATTACACACGGAAACTTCATCAACTCGTTTTCAATGATAAAGTTTTTTAAATGCTTTACAGAAACAAGTCTTCTTTTTGTAATTTCTTAAATCTGTGTTTCAGTCTATTTTCCATCCATGGAGTAGAAATCTAAAAAAAATTTTCTTCCTATTAGAGGACATTTAGTCTTCTAATATTTTTACTTAAGATTAAAACAAGATTTGCTTCCTCTTACGGATACAAACATTGCATTTATCTATTGTAGAAAACTTAGCAAATATTGCAAGGGACAGATATACGCTTGAAAATATACGCCGGTATATACATCGTAGAAGGAAGTAAAACCGAAATACGTGTTAAATTTTCCTGTAATTTGTTTGTTGGGAAAGTAAACTGTGAAAGAAATATAAAATATCCCAAATCAAATTTTTATCGTATTAAATTCAAACTGTTTTTACGTCCCTGCCATCTTGTTTTTTACTGTAACTAAAGATGAATAATAATCTGTAAATATTACAATTTGTTAAATTTAATATCTGCTCATTTGTTTTTCTAATAATATTTCATATATTTGTAAAATATTCAAAAATAATTTCTCTTTTTTCAGCACCATTGGATCCATTCATAGTATTTATTCAAATAATATTATCACTACTTTTCTCTTTTGCAATAAACACATTGTTACGAATTTTGTATAAAATATTGTAAATAATTTGTATTTGGATGTGCAATGTCTTTATATAACTTTATGCAATATTTATTTCATGTTAAGATTGTAATATTCACAAGTAAGCCGTCCCTTACGTTATAAAGGTGATTCATTGGTAACGGCGAAATATTGGCAATAGAGATAAGTTGGCATCATTTTTGACGACCAAGTTGGCGATTTTGGTGAACAATTTCTCGATTTTGGCGACCATGTTGGCGAGTTAGGGACCCTCTGGATTCTTCTAGAAATTAGTAGAAAAATCCACTAACTTCACGATCTGGGGCGCTAACGCATCTTTCTTGAACTTTCGGCCTCTGCTATAAATAGAGAGATTCTCGCAGCAATATATCAGTCTGATTTTAACCAGCTAGTAGTGAGCACTGTTTTGATTAGCGATTAGAAGACTTGTCTTGAATTTGATAAGCTCGGCTGTGCTTGTGAATAGTCATTTACATACGTGAATTTTAGACACTGCTTATTGTGTCTGAGTGCTGTTGAAGGTGTGAAATCCTTCTGTTATTTATTCTGAGAATTTTGCTGTTGAATCCTGTATTTCAAGGAATGATTTCCGACAATAAATACTCATCGCTCTTAAAGAACTGTCTTGTTGTTTACGTCTGATTTTGCATAAAATCCTCGAACCCCGATCTACGTAACAATTTAATGTCAGAAGTGGGATCTTATGACAATAACAAGAGCGATAGATGAGCAACTGAAGGCTCTGATGGAAGGCATCAATGCCTTGAAAAGCAGCATTGAAAATGTTGAAAGAAGCCAAGAAGAGACAAAGAATAAGTTAAAGTATAGAATGGAGAAAGGCCAACAAGAAAAGCAGAAAGGTCTGGAAAATGTGCAGACGATTCAAGAGGAGATCAAGATATGTCAAGAAGATCTGAGAGTTACTCTAGAAAAGGAAATCGATAGTGTGGAAGAGAGAATAGCTGTTAAAATGGAAGAAAAGATCGCAGTAGTTGAAGAGAAGATAGAAAAGAAAGTAGAGGAAGAAATAGAAAGAGTTAAAGAGCAAGTTGAAGAAAAATATGAAGAAGTGGCTGGGAATTTTAGCCTCATGTCACAAAGAATGGAAGACCTTGAAAAGAAGCTTCAAGCTTGTGAAAGCAAGAATAATGAATGCAAGTGTGAGCCGGCCTCTCCAGTACTTGTGCCTGCCTTTCCGGTACCTGTGCCTGCCTCTCCGGTACCTGTGTCTGCCTCTCCAATGTCGGTGAAACTCTCGACCTATGACGGAAAAACCAACTGGGAGGTGTATAAGACTCAATTTTCTATTATTTCTGATGCTAACGGATGGACTGAAGGGGGCAAAGCATGTCAGTTAGCGGCATCCCTTAGAGGAGAAGCCACTGAAGTACTGCTGACTCTTCCCGACACAGAGCTGTTAAATTTGAACTCGCTCTATAATGCTCTGAATCTTCGGTTCGGACAGAAATACCCCAAAGACTACGCTCGCCTGTAGTTGAAAACAAGAATTCAGAAAACCGGTGAAAGTTTGCAAGTGTATGCCTTCGAAATAAAAAGGCTCGCCAACTTAGCTTTCTCAGATTTCTCAGCAAATGTGCGAGAAATGATTTCCCTCGAGTATTTCGTGGACGGACTGAAAGATGAAGAAATGCAGATGGCTGTAAGAATAGCAGATGTTCAAGATCTAAAATCTGCACTGTTATATGCCCTGAAATTTTAAGCCGCCACTCAAGCCAGTCTCAGGGACAACCATTCCATCCGAGGAGCAAGAGGGCCTGCAGATGCTCCCTGTGAATCTCCGTGGATGAAGGAGATTGAGAAATTAAAAGATGAAATTCAAGCTTTAATGGCTCAACGTCCAAAACAGAAAAGACGTATCAACACGTGCTGGGAGTGTGGCGAATCAGGGCATCTCAGAAGTAACTGCCCCCGAACAAATAAGTAAGATTGCTACACAAAGTGCTGGCCAGACATAGCCTCTTTCCCTCCTACAAAGAAGCGTTAATGGGCTCTTTGGGACTCTGTGAACCTGATAAATGGTGTTTTATGTCAAAAATGGGAGTCTGTCGACGGAAAAGCATTCAGGTGGCAATTAATACTTTCAAAATCAAGAATATCGACAGTCCTAAACGAACTCCATGGCAGTCCAACTGGTGGTCATTTTGGGGTTATGAAGACTTTACAAAAAGTTCGAGAGCGCTTTTACTGGAACAATGTGCGGAGTGACGTTGAGAAGTGGTGTCGCACATGTGATCCCTGTGCTGCACGTAAAGGTCCGAGAACACGCAACACAGGACAACTCCAGCTATATAATGTGGGAGCACTTTTCGAACGAATAGCTTTCGACATCTTAGTCCCACTTCTGAGATCAGCAGATGGCAACCACAACATCCTGGTTGTCATGGACTACTTCACTTAGTGGCCTGAAGCCTATCCTATATCCGACCAAGAAGCCCAGACTGTTGCAGAGGTTCTAGTTCAACACTGGATCTCAAGATACGGAGTTCCTCTACAACTGCACTCCGATCAGGGAAGAAACTTCGATTCTGCAGTTTGCAAGAGACTGTGTGAGATACTCGGCATTGACAAAACCCGGACAACAGCTCTACATCCTCAGTCTGACGGCATGGTAGAGAGGTTTAATCGGACCACCCTGAACAGCCTCTCTCTCCTAGTATCCAGTAATCAACAGGACTGGGACAAGAAACTGCCTCTTTTCCTGCTTGCCTACAGGAGTGCCGTTCACGAGACCACCGGTTATTCCCCATCCCAGATGCTATTCGGACGTGATCTTCGTTTGCCTGCCGATCTTTTGTTCAGCCGGCCACCAGATGCTCCTTTGGCGCCTGAGGAGTATGTCGAGAAACTCCAGGCACGGATGGATGAAATGCATCATTTGGCTAGGGAAAGAATCTTCATGGCTTCAGAGAAGATGAAGACCCGATACGACGCAAGAGTAACCGGACACGACTTTCACAAAGGCGACAAAGTGTGGTTATGGAATTTCGAAACGTCGCAAAGGACTCTCTCCGAAGCTGCAGACCAACTGGGAAGGTCCTTACACAGTCCTAAAAAGACTGAATGACGTTGTGGTTCGAATACAGAAATCACCACACACAAAACCGAATGTAATACATTATAATAGGCTAGCCCCTTACCTTGGCCAAGGAGAATAAGGCACCTAAGTTCAGACCATGGTCGCAAATTATTTTGTAAATAATGTGATTTATTTAATTCTTTCTTAATTTCTTAGTTTTTTTTAGTGTTGTAATTTATGTTTGTATTTTTAGTTTATTTGCTTTTTGCTGTTGAGTATTTGTTACTTTATATTCGATTATTATGTGAATAGGTTATGTCTGTAAATAGATGCCTCTTACTCAGGGATTGTACTGCCCGGAGTCGTGGAGTCTTTGAGGAGGGGGCAATGTTATGAATTTTGTATAAAATAATGTAAATAATTTGTATTTGGATGTGCAATGCCTTTATATAACTTTATGCTATATTTATTTCATGTTAAGATTGTAATATTCACAAGCAAGCAGTCCCTTACGTTATAATGGTGATTCATTGGTAACGGCGAAATATTGGCGATAGACCCAAGTTGGCATCATTTTTGACGACCAAGTTGGCGACCAATGTGGTGATTTTGGTGACCATGTTGGCGAGTTCGGGACCCTCTGGATTCTTCTAGAAATTATTAGAAAAATCCACTAACTTCACGATCTGTGGAGTGAGCGCATCTTTCCAGAATTTTCAGCCTCTGCTATAAATAGAGAGATTCTCGCCGCAACAGTCAGTCTGATTTTAACCAGCGAGTAGTGAGCACTGTTTTGATTAGCGGTTAGAGTTAAGCTCGGCTGTGCTTGTGAATAGTCATTTACATACGTGAATTTTAGACACTGCTTATTGTGTCTGAGTGCTGTTGAAGGTGTTAAATCCTTCTGTTATTTATTCTGAGAATTTTGCTGTTGAATCCTGTATTTCAAGGATTGATTTCCGACAATAAATACTCATCGCTCTTAAAGAACTGTCTTGTTGCTTACGTCTGATTTTGCATAAAATCCTCGAACCCCGATCTACGTAACAGTATTATATTTTCCAAATTTATATATTTCCTACCCGATTAAATATTGGTGTGGTAGTTAGTAGAGGGAGGTGCCAAAGCGCAGATGTCGTCTGCGTCACTTGACCATGGTTCAAAATTACGCTGACCGTCCCCAAAAGCCCTCGTGTAGCTCAACAGTGGGACATTAATTTTCAATCACTCACGAAACGTAAATATTCACTCATCACTGCTGATTAAATAAAAATATTATTTGAGAAACAATTTTTATTCTCAAAAATATGCAGAACATTTAAGAAAAGCTACTGGACCTAGACATCGCTTTTCGTCCACCACTGAGGGAAATTGGTCATATTGTTAAATAATCATTGACCAAAGCAACACGGGAATCACTCAAAGCACTTTGTATAAACAGCTGACATTTTAACCTCACGGCAACAAAAGCACTTCAACGCATGACTTATACTAAAACTATATCATAGCTTCATCATAAAGGAACCATGTAAAATTATAGTTTCATGTAATTGAATGAATTTAATTTTGAGGTCTCTGGAGGTTATATTTAAATAAATTTTGCTTTTCATAACAATTGTTTGTTTTTGTAATTTCAGGCGATACACACGGAACCAACTTTATACTTATTTTCATGTTAGAAATTTGCATTTAATTGTATTTTATAAAAGTCAATTTTAAATAATATTCCCATATAAAAAATGTGGACGGATAAAACATTTGCATTTATCCATTGTAGAAAACTTAGCAAATATCGCTAGGGACAATTATACGCTTGAAAAGATATGTCGGTAGAAGGAAACAAACACCTAATTATGTTAAATGTTCCTGTAATTTCTTTATTCTAATAGTAGACCTGTAAAAGAAATATAAATCTCCCAAACACAAATCAAATTTTTATCGTATTAAATTCGAACTTTTTTACGTCTTTGCCATGTTTTTTGTATTTAAACTAAAGATGAAAAATAATCTGAGAAAATTACAATTTGTTAAATTTAATATATGATCATTTGCTTTTCTAATATGATTTGATATAATTATAAAATATTTAAACATATTTCACCTTTTTCTGCGCTGTTGCATATATTTTTGATTTTTTATTAAAATGATATTATCACTACTTTTCCCTTTACCAATGAACATATTATATTATCAAAATTTATATATTTCCCTCCGGATTAACCGAAAATATTCATTTTGAGACACTCTTTATATTCTCAAAAAAACAGTGCATTTAAGCATTGCTCTTGGCCTCAGACATCGTTTTTCGTTATCCACTGAGTCAAATTGGAGATATAGTACTTATGTCATCATTGGCCAAAGCAACACCGGCATCGAGCTCAAAACGCCGTCATGACGGACTACACGATATATTTTATGTGAAACTTTCTACATCAAAGTGAAATTAGCTTGCGATTTTGTATTGATGTTATCTAAAAATTTCTTAAATATACTTTTATCTAAATTATTATTTTCTTTCGAATCCGGTCCAGACTAAAAGTATTTTATATGTATTTATATGAGAAATTATAACCAGACTTAAGCGAATTAAATTTATGGGATATCACTCAGTCCACCTATTGCATAAGCTTTGGGTATTCATCACCACCCGTCGTAACAAAGAAGGATTCGAAATCAGAATACATCGTATTAACAGCTCCTTCTTAACCTCTAAGCTAACCACGCTATGCTACATTTCAACTCTTCCCTCAAATGAATTCTTGACTGCATCACGTTGAAGAAATACTTAATTATATTAAAGCTCATAATTTTTAAGTTGAGCTTCAGGATAAATTTTAATTTAGATAACTTTTTTTACGCTTATCGTTATATTTCACCAGCTTAAAATTCCTTCACGGTAATTACTCATCGTGATAAATAATCCAAAATCAGCTATTTCCTTTAGCAAATTGAACATTAATTTTATTCAGAAAATTTTTCTGTAATTGTTGCATAGTGCAGAAACTTCTTACATGATTCAAAAATTTTTTACTTGTGAATAAAACAAGTGGTCACAACTTGTATAAATTTTGTATTTTTTAATTTTTAACTGCCTTTAGAAATACGTATCCTTTGAAAATTTTCAGTATAGGTTTATATGATTACAAAATCCTTGGGGGGGGGTCAGATTTATTCCTTCTGATATATCTACCTTACAAGAAAATACAGGATATTTTTATTATTGGACTGTGTAAAACGAATACTGTATTAGAACCCAAGTTCTAAATATCTTAGGGGGGAGTCAAATTTATTCCATATGATATATCTACTTCAAAAATATAGGAAATTTCAATAATTCATCTGTGTAAAACGAATACTGTTTTAAAACCAAAGTTTGATAATTCTATCGCATATTTTGATTAAACTTTAACCGATTTCTTTAACTCTGGCTTTTTATTTTAACATTATTTAAATAAAAAAATACTTGTATATTGTTAATATTTCCTTGATTTTATATTCTTTATATTCTTTTTATAAAGCAAAAAATTAAATTTCAAAACTGCAGCAGAAAAATTTTTCCTGACAATTTCTTATGTGTATTTATATGTGTTTTTCTGAAATTTTATCCCATATGATATAGAAGGTGGTCCCAAATTCATGGTACTAACTTTAAGACTAGGTACTGAACATTGTAAAAATCATTTATTGTATAGAAATGTAGGGTCTCAAGTGAACCATACAAAAAAAAATAAGAGACGAAAGCAAAGACGAAGTGTTTATTGAAAGTGTCGTTTCGCCAGTGCAGCTTTTACAATAACTATTTATAACTATTCAGCACATGAACTATAAAGTCCAGCTGCGGCTCTAATTGCTTTACCTCTCACTAGCAGTCGGAGAATGTAGTTTGCCGGGTTCAAAGTTTCTACTCGGTGAAAGTGGAAGAGATGTAAGAGCTTTCCATTTAACACTCTATAAATGGTCAGATGATTCACACTTACATGAATAGCAGCAGCTCATGTACTTAACTCTGGTCTGACAGCCACATCGCTCAAGATACTTTCGTCCGGAATTGGACTGCATACAGCTCTTTGTCGACCAGCATGATATTTAGTGACGTGAAACTAACATATTTCAGGAAGTTCACGATGAGGGTAACCACTGAAAAATTCTGTGATCAAACATTCGTCGATCAGAAACTGCACGTGATACATTCGTAGTGCAGCTTTGCCGTTACCATTTACATGATCGTACAAGTAACGCATGTCTGCATTACTTAACGTCTTTCATCATAAACACACAATGGAAAATTCTGAATGGTGCTAAACCCTACTGAGATACATTATGGTGAACGGCTGCTAGATATCTACTGCCCTCTACTGACAATGCAATCAATCGCTATTTCCATTTCTCTTTTCTTTTATTTCCCCTGTTTGCGCTTCACCGCGTCACAAGAACCCATGCATTCCTATACAATAAAGATTATTACAATGTCCTTCATCAACCCTTTAATTTTATACCATAAATTTCGGACCACCCTGTATATGATGTATAACTTATATATTTTTCCATCAGAGCCGTTTTTAACCTTCCCGTGCCCTTTTTAACCCTTCAAATTGTTGCGCTCCCTGCCCCTCCATCAGCTCTCCGGGAGTGATTTTCCCTTAATTCTCTTACACTTTTTTATTTTTTTTGTTCACTTATATATACACACTAGAGAAAAACATTATGACCACCTGTCAATAACGAAATGGCCCACCTTTGCCGCGCAACACAGCTTCAACCTGCCTTGGCATGGATGCCACAAGTTCTTGGTAGATGTCCGGAGACATATTGTACCGAGATATTGCGAATAGGTGGTCTTTGAACTCTGAGATACCGTCCCATGACATCCCAAATATGTTCTATCAGATTGAGATCCGGTGAGTTAGGCGGCCAAGACATTAACTGGAATTCAGCATCATGTTCCTGGAACCACTCCAACACAATTTTAGCTTTATGACACAGGGCGTTGTCCTGTTGGAATATTCCATTTCCAGCTAAAAGAGCATCGGCCATATACGGTTGCAACTGGTCCGCAAGCATGTTCAGATACCCTTTAGCATTCATGGTCTGCTCTACCATAGCCACGGGTCCCAGAGACGCCCAAAAGAACGTCCCTTAATTTAAATTAATTTAAATTAAATTAAACGTTCCTTAATTAACTCAAATTAAAATACCATCACCACTGGCCTGTGTATAACCTACTCTACATTCAGGGAGCAACTGTTTACCTGGAAGACGGTGTATCCTGACACGGCCATCGGCGTGATAAATGACAGACCGTGATTCATCTGACCGGGCAACTCTCTTCCACTGACCCATGGACAAGTCACGATGATCCAGGTGCCAGCGCAGGGGCAGCTGGCGATGACGCTTGGTCAGCAAAGGCACACGAGTGGGACGTTTACTGCGTAGCCCCATATCCAACAGTGTCCACTGAACAGTGTGCTCCGATACTATTCTACTTGGCCCTGCATTCTATTCTACTTGACCCTGCCTTGTATTGGGCTGTCAGCTGAACCACTGTCTGGCTCCGGTATTGCTTCACCATGCGAGACAGTCTCCGATGAACTTTTTCTTTGATAGCGTGTGGACGTCCAACACCATGTCGTCTACTGCTGGTATCATTGTCATTCATCCACTTTGCATAAGTACTAACAACTGTAGATCGAGAACAACTCTCTAGTCGTGCAGTTTCGTAAATACATCTTCCGAGCCTTTGAGTCATTACAATGTGCACACTATCAAGGTCGCTTAGATCCGCAGCCTTTCCCATCACACACAGAAGTAAGTGAAATAATGATTTTTCAGACTCTCCAGCAGCAGCTAAATACCATTTCCACCTGATCACGTGCCTTCCACGTCATCCAGACGTGTTCATTGCAAAATGTAGGGGTGATCATAATGTTTCGGGTCTTGAGTGTATTTATTTTCAACTGAAAAGTGAGTCCAATGATTCTTCAAAACTATTGAATATAAATTAGCGTTTCTCGAGTAGTGAGACTGACTTCCATAGGAGGACAATTTAACTCTACGTGGGGGCGGCGCTATCACATAGAATACTCAAAAATAAAGTAACATTTAAAAAAAAGTGTTAATTTACTGAAAGGAAAACAATTAAAATATATTCCGACTTAAAAAGAATTAAAGTACACTTTTATAATGAATTTATAAATGAATCAGAATTGCAAAATGTATTTGATATTTAATTTATTAATATTAAATTTGGAATAAACTCAATAATTACTATTGAATTCCATAGGCTTTTAGAATACAAAATTGTGCACAAAATGTAATACATTCACCAGAATACCAATCAGCAACCACATTAAAAAAACATTTCCTTTTTCTGCTCCTAGAGAGTTATACCTGTATTCGTTGCATAATACTAAAAAGGTTGCTAATATATTTTTTATTCTCTAAATGCATTATATGGGAATTTTTTTAATTAAATGAAATTTCATGGGATATGATATACAGACACAAAATATTACTTACAACATACCATCTGTGTGCATAAAAATGTAAACTAATTTAATAATTTCTGCCATTAAACAATAGATATGCTTTCCTTCTTATAATTGATATAAAATCAGAATAAATATTTTACTTAACAGTGTTGTATCTTACTGTGTTATTTTACTTGCATCCGTTATTCATATTGTAGCCAACTGAAAAAGTTAAACAAACAATTAATATACAAGTTCAAAAAATTATTTAAGTATGGAAAAAAGGAAATTATTCTAAAATATAATAGATTACTAGATGAATTTCCATGCATCAAAGAAATTTGATGTATTTAGATATATTACACACAAAAAAAATGTTACTGTAATAAATAATGGGTTTTTTGTTATTTCTCTACTTCAAAGATATTGAGACGGTATAAAAAGGCACAAATTGAACCATTTGTTGCTCCGTAATAAATTCTAAACTTGTAAAATAAAATAGATCTATATCTACATTGGTTTTATCATAAATATGTATAAGAACTTTTTTTTGCGCATTTTTATAAAAAATACATTAAAATTTCATTTTATATCGAGCAATTTTTTTACGTTTGCGAGAACTTTCACAAGGATCGATTATTTCTCATCAGTAGCATTTTTCAATTATTTTATAGTCATAAAAGAGAAACAATTTGAAGAAAAAAAATCAGTTAAGAATTTCCCGATTTTTTTAATGAATATACTTTTTTGCTTATTTTATAATAGGTTTATTACTGACTTGTATCAAAATTAGGAAAATGCTTTACTTTTTATTTCCCATAAAAAAAATTATATAATGTTCCCTTGGAATTAAAAGAAAGGTATTAATATTAATTATATCCATATTCATCCAAAAGGCTATTGCTAGCATTGTTTTGTGTTTCAGATATTATTTGACGCCATCCACCTATTCAGACATCTCAACCAAATTCCTTACCTATCCGACCAAAGCAATGGTAGAATCGAATTCTAAGCCTATCACACTTTTTACCTTTAAAAGATAAAGCTAAAATATATCAATTCTTTGTTCAAACTAATTCGTAACATCATCACAATGAAGACATTATCAATTACAATCATCTCGTTCCACAGTTCACTGTCGAGATCCCTGAATTTTTTTTTAAATTTAAACACTTCCTCTTTTTAAAAATTGTTATATTTTTTAGAATGAAATTTTTACTTGGTTATTACACATTGCCCTTAGTCTTTAGAATATAAATAATTGAAATTTGTTTCTGAAAAATTGTTTATCAAGTATTTTTTCACTTTTTAACAAAAATTTTCATTTAATTATTTCCTTATTAACATAGTTTTTAATGTTTTTATTTTCATCATTAAAGTAAAAATTTCAAAAATTAGTCAAAAAATTAATTTTTTACCTGCAGTTTTTTTTTTTTTTTTTTGCCTGCAGTTTCTTAAAGGAAGAGATGCTTTTATTTTCATTCTCATACAGTCAGTCTAGGATATTCAGTTACGACATCCAAGAAGTCGAAATTCAAAAAAATTAATAAATTAAGCATTTGCCTCTTATTTCCTTGATCTGAGAAGAATTTGAAAGAATATAAAATTACACAAAATAGGCTTATTGTTTTGTTACTAATATATTGAAAGCTTTGCAACCTTTATTTCAGTTTCATTTTTTTTTTCATAATGATTTTCTTAGCTATAAGAAAAGTTTGTAGAATATAAAGACTTAAGAATAATTCCTGCGATTTAATTTTTCTGAATTTTTTCCCCTATTTAGCGAAAGCTCCAAATTACATTTTTTTCTCTGTTAATTCTATCTTTGACGAATTTATTTTCATGTAATAGAATAAATTTTAAATTTTACAAAAAGGAAGTTTTACTTCTATTTTCCTTAAAATTTATTTTTTACTTATGTATAGATATCTTCATTCGAAAATGTCTTAAATAAAAAGAAGTATTCATTTTGTTTTCGTTGTGAAAATTATGATCTAATTAGTGTACAGATTGATACGGCCTCAGACATTTAGCTTTCTCACCCACATAGTCAAATTACACCAGACTTTTTTCATCACAGGCCGCAATAAACCAGCGAATCGAACACTGAACTTTTCGCATTCAATGTTTGGCTTCAAACCACTACACTACAGGTTTGCGAATGTGTAGTATTGGCGCTTAAATTAACTTTTAAACTTTTATCATCGAAGGGATTATCTTGTTTGGAAATATGTAACCTGAGGTTTAGTTATCTTTGTGATTTAGGCATTTTTCATTTTACTTATTCATGGCATTTATCTTTTATCCTGCTCAGTAAATTATAAATAATAGTAAATAATCTAAAATCGCAGTTTACGCAAGGCTATTTAAACTAGAACTAAACTGTCAAAGAACCCTTATTTTGGTCGAAACAAAAACCAAAACTAAATCGAAAAAAAAAATATCGGTTTATTTCGGTTCGATAGATTTTCAGTCATTTTGTTACTGTAACCAAGTTAGCTATATTTTATAAGTTAACATCATTCCTCTGTGTTACACTCTTACTTCAGTAAGTCCACGTGTGATACTTTGAAGTGCAAGGTTTTTATAATTTGTCCCTAAAAATTTCCGAAAACAAGAATTTACAGTTTGAAACCCTGGTTTTAATCTTAGACAAGGACATATTGATTAGTTTACTTATGCCTTCATCCCCATGGTTATAACACTATACAAGCACACAACACATATTGCTGGAACTCATGACGTAATATGAAATATATAAATTAGCCTAATGCATATGTTTCATCATTATTGAAATATTTCTATAGAAATGCATACATATGGAAAATTATTGAATATTTATTTTCTTTAAAAATCTAATAAAGATAGAAGTGAATGGACATAATTTGATTCACTATTTTAAGTATTCTTTTTGATAAATTTATTTTTATACATTAGATGTTTGAATATAATGCATTTAGTAGAAAACTTTATGTAGTGGAATGAATTGTTTTAATTTATTATATTTGTTATATATCTGCTCTGCAAAAGTGCCGAGCAGAATAAGACTATAACAATTCCAAAGTATTTTAGGAAATTAATTGCGACTATGTTTTTTATATGTTGTTAATTGGATGAATGTAAACATTTAAAACGTTTTATAAATTTTAATTTTCTGCTAACAGGTTCCATTTTTTTAATGCGGCAAAAATAAATAATTTTTATACGAATATTTTTTTCGAGAATTGCACAATCTCTTTATTTAAAGTATAGGGGTATATAATTTTGCTAAGATATTATAACATGTAAATTTATGTAAATTAACAATAAAATTTTATTTTTTGCCAAAAAAGTAAAAGGTAATTATAATTAATTTTCATGTTTTTATCTCAGTTTATAATTGAAATAAAAAAGAATATCTTTTTCCGGAAACTGTCCTTTTAATAGGATTTGTTATTGTTTCACTGTTTTAAGTGGAATCGAGTGTAGCGTACTATAAATTCCAAAACCTGATCTTCCGCTTTTATGGGAAGTTTTATGAAAAAGGATATTTCACTTTTAGTTTCTGATTTTTAAATATTTCCCACATTTATAATAAAATTAGCTAGTAGGCCTTCCTTTCGTCTTGTGTAGTGTTTCTTATTCTTTTTTTCACTACGCTCCTCTAAGCCTTTTAAAAATTCATACTATTATGTTATGTTACTCTTATATACCATTTAGAATAACTTAAATGATAAATCTAGATTGTTAAAGTAAGCATATTTTGAAAACTTAGACAATGGAAAATTGAAATAAAAATAAAAAAGTTAATGAGAGTCTTGCTCTCGATATTTGTTGCAAAGAGTTTATGTCGAGTTCTCATTTGGTTAAATTAGTCTCTAGTCTCCTTGTTTTGTTATATCAAGATATTTCTTCGTTTAGGTTGCAGATGTTAAACCACTAAATCCACATTCAGTCAGTGGTTTAACATACTACTACGCTTCGCTGGAGTCTCAAGGCCTGACTGACGCAAAGTGCGCAATCCTTTGTAAGATCCACCTTAGTGCACAAAACTTGAATTTGAAGGAAAGCCACTGCATTCAAATAAAAATAAAGATGGAAATGGCTCTAGTTCGGTTGCACATTTGGTTAGTTTCGTTATTTGACAAAATGTAACAATATAAGATATGCGTTTGTGTAGCTCGGTAGCTGAGAGGTAAAACAACAGCTATTTATGTGAATGGCTTTGAGTTCGAATCCTGTGTTGCTTGGCCATATGATTAATAATGATTAACTGAGTTGACTAAGTGGATGATATAAAATGTATCTGAGGTCACGAGCAATGCTTAAAAACCATAATTTTGAAAATATAAATAGGGTGTCACGATATTGACATTTGTTTTTAATTCCGAAGATAAGTTACAAAAAGTTCAAAAAATAATAAGTTTATTGGAAAGGGAAAAGTGAATATATACTTTTATTTAAAAATCATGAAAAAATACAATGCAGAATAAAAAATTTCGAAAATTTAAAAACATATGAGTTTATATTAGAAAAACAACTATCAACTATTAATTTTAACAAATTGCCATGAGCAATGCTTGAGAGCACTTTTCTGAGAGTATAAATAGGGTATCAATATTAAGAATATGTTTTTAATCCCGAAGAAAAGATATAAACTTTGTAAAAAATAATAAGTTTATTGAAAAAGGGAAATGTAAAATGATAATATTACTGTATTATAAAATCATCAAATAAACTAACAGCGCAGAAAAAAGGAAAAAATTGAATATTTTATAAATATATATATGAAATCATATATATTAGGAAAACAAATTAGGAAATATTAATTTTAAAAAATTATCATTTTCACAGATTATTATTCACCTTTAGTTTAAATACAAAAAGAAAATATAGCAGAAACGTAAAAAAAATCGAATTAAGACAATAAAAATATTATTTATTTGTGGATTTTTATATTAATTTCATAAATTTCTATGAATTTAAATAAATTTACTGGAAAAATTTTAACGTAATTAGGTGTTCATCACCTTCTAGGAAATATATACTGACGTATTTTTGACCCTTGCCATATTTGCTAAGTTTTCGACAACAGCTAAGTACAAGGTGTTTGTCCCTAAGAAAGGAGATACTTTGTTTTAATCTTATATTATAATATTAGAAGTCTAAATTGTTTTTTCAAAGAAAAATATTTTCAATTTCTACTTCACGGATGAAACAGAGAGAATCACGAGGGAAAAAAAGCATTGTTACTAAATTATTTCAAAAGCTTTATCTTTAAAAACTAATTGATGAAATTTGTGTTGGTAACGTGAAGATAATTGCAAATAATACATAACGATTTGATACGCGAGATCATCCTGATCCGTGGTCTTCAAACTGTATTCCACTGAATCCTAATAAAAAAAGTTAATGAGAGTCTCGCTCTTGATATTTGTGGCAAAGAGTTTATGTCGAGTTCTCATTGAGTTAATTGATATATAACCTATGTCTTCTTTTAAGTTGTAGATCTTTTAAGGTGACAGAACACCTTTAAAACTCAATTTTTGGTCAAAATATCGATTTTTCGTTTTTGATCAAATATTAAAATTCAATCTTTTATCTTTCTAAATCTGTTAAAATTTTGTTTCTAGCTTAATTAGAAGCCAAGTTACAGCTTTTTAAATATTACTTGATCATGAATTTCTCTGACCGGAAATGCCTTTCTGCTAACCGGAAGTGTCCCAAATTGTTTGTTTACGTTTCTCTTTCATAGTATATGACATGATATATGAAAATTAATATACAAATATTTAGTCAGAAATTAAAATAGAATATTTGAGAATAAATATAAATGTATTTGGAAATACATTTTTCCTGTTTTATGTATGAAATCTGGCATCAAATTTGTTGTTTAGTGACTTTGTTTACATATATGTTTGATTTTCATACTGAAAGAATCGACAGCATAGAAAGTTATTTAATAATTCTATTCTGTTTTATTTTTGCTTGAAAATGGTTAAAAGTATTGCTAGAAAGCGTAAGAGACAATTTTATGGAAATAAATACACAAAAATTTCCGAAAATAACAGTAATTCAACACCTGTTCCTGAATGCACTGCTAGCTCTTCAAAATTGGGAAATGAGAGTATGTCAACTGCAGAAGAAATGCCTGGTCCTCTGTTTGGTAACAGAATCATTGATCTTGAGCTTATTGTGGATGCATTTTCTCAACTTTGCTGCCCAAAATGTTTTGCTGAAAATGTAGAGCTTTTTGAGGATTCCATGTATGGATTATGCTCTCATTTTACACTAAAATGTAAATGCTGTGACTTTTTCTTTGCATTTGCTTCATCAAAAAAGTTGTAAATGCACCAGTCATAAATACCAGGCTAGTATATGGCATGCGGCAGATAGGCAAGGGTTTTGCTGATGCATTTAAATTATGCTCAACATTAAATTTGCCTCGACTGACAAAAACTGCTTTCAAAAATCAGGAAGCAAAGCTTTTAAAAGTGGTTCAGGAAGTAGCTGAGGAATCCATGAAAAAGCTGCTACTGAAATTGTGGATATAAAACAAAAATTTTCATCTGATTTTGTAAAATGTGGCATATTTATGGATGGCATATGGCAGCATAGAGGCTATACGTCTATGAATGGCTGTGTTGCTGCAATATCAGTTAATACTGGTAAGGTGTTAGACATAGAAGTTATGTCGTCCTACTGCCCTACATGTAAGAGACTTCAGACTATGCCAAGAAACTCTGAACATGAGTCGTCAAAAGCCGACCACATATGTCAGTGTAACTTCACGGGATCTTCGTCAAAAATGGAAATTGTGGGGGCTTCACGAATATTTCTTCGGTCAGAAAAAAACCGCGGACTTCAATACACTCAATATTATGGGGATGGTGACTCAAAAGCTTTCATGAGTGTGAAAGACACTTATGGAATGAACAGTGTGACAAAGTTTGAGTGCATTGGCCATGTACAAAAGAGAGTGGGCTCGCGTCTAAGAAAGCTAAATACAAAAACTAAAGGACTATCTGGTAAAGGCAAATTAACTGATAATTTTATCGACCGACTTCAAAATTACTACGGAATTGCTGTACGCAGTAATGTCGGTAACTTAAATGCCATGCAGCAAAATGTAATTGCTGCGTTATATCACTGTGCATCAAGTGATAAGAAACCGATGCATGGTCAATGCCCAATAGGGAAAGACAGCTGGTGTTATTTTCAGCGGGGGGTGGCTAATGAAACAAAATGTACCACAAAATATGCTGTTTTATCAAATAATGTTTTAAATAAAATTAAAGCAGCATATTTAGAACTATGCGACAAACAGATATTAAGTAAGTGCTTACATGGACGCACGCAAAATGCAAACGAGTGTTTCAACGGAATAGTCTGGCAAAAAGTACCGAAAAAAGTATTTGTTTCGGTCAAAACAATTACATTTGGGTCGTATGATGCTGTTATACATTTCAATCAGGGATTAAATGGGTGCCTCAAAGTTTTTAATAAGATGAATATTGAAAATCCTGGCGTGTTTACCTTATGGGGGATATAAACATTTAGATAAATGCAGAATCCGTGAATCGATTCATAACGCAGACCCCAAAACAAAGAAACATAGGAAAATTTTAAGAGCCATTAAAAAGAAAAAAAAATATTGTTTTAGAAGTTAAAGATGGAGAGAATTATAAATCTGGTGCATTTTAATAAGAAAGTAAGTGTTTTTCTTGTAATCAGATTAGTTTAATGTTATTTTTGTCGTTTTCTCAAAATGAGTTTTTTTACATTTTTTCTTACCGCAAAACACAATATCTCAAAAAGTTATACTTGGATGAAATAAAAATTTTATATATATGTTTTTTAAATACTAATACAGGGAATAGATCTCTCTTAAGATTTTATGTTGAGTAGAAATTTTTTATACAGCAATAAATTGAAAATTACAATAGCTTTTAAAGAAAATTTCAACGTTAAGAAGCTCGAAAAACAATAGCTTCTCACGTAATGGTTATATTACCAAAATAAGTGTATATTCCCTAGATAAGGTTGTATGCTATATTATTCAATTTTCAAAATGTCAATATATTTATTTTATTTTCAGTTATCTTGTTTTGCGTAAAGTCATTTTTGCTTATTTTTCCATAAAATACAGAAAAAATGTGCACTAACAAGACCTTACTTGGGTGTTTTTCTGATTTTAAAGACCCATAATGTCATAAAATATGCATTAACAGGCAAAATTCAGGTTAATTCAAAATTTTTTCTTCGAAGGTGTTCTGTTACCTTAACCACTAATTCCAAATTCAGTCAGCAGATTAACATACTACTCCGCATCTCTGGACTCTGAAAGCCTGACTGACGCAAAGTTCTCAATCTTTTCTAAGATCCACCTTGGTAAACAAAACTTGACTTTGAAGGAAAGCCACTGCGTTCAAATAAAAATAAAGATTTAAATGGCTATAGTTCGGTTGCACATTTGGTTAGTTTTCGTTATTTGACAAAATGTAACAATATAAGATATGCGTGTGTGTAGCTCGGTAGCTGAGAGGTAAAACAACAGCTATTTATGTGAATGGCTTTGAGTTCGAATCCTGTGTTGCTTTGGCCAATGATGATGTATAACTATAGAAAGATGACTAAGTGTGGATGATATAAAATGTGTCTGAGGCCACGAGCAATGCTTAAAAACCATAAATTTGAAAATATAAATAGGGTGTCACAATATTACATTTGTTTTCACTTCCGAAGATAAGTTACAAAAAGTTCAAAAAATAATAAGTTAATTGGAAAGGGAAAAGTGAATATATACTTTTATTTAAAAATCATGAAAAAATACAACGCAGAATAAAAAATTTCGAAAATTTAAAAAACATATGAGTTTATATTAGAAAAACAACTATCAACTATTAATTTTAACAAATTGCCATGAGCAATGCTTGAGAGCACTTTTCTGAGACTATAAATAGGGTATCAATATTAAGAATATGTTTTTAATCCCGAAGAAAAGATATAAACTTTGTAAAAAATAATAAGTTTATTGAAAAAGGGAAATGTAAAATGATAATATTACTGTATTATAAAATCATCAAATAAACTAACAGCGCAGAAAAAAGGAAAAAATTGAATATTTTATAAATATATATATGAAATCATATATATTAGGAAAACAAATTAGGAAATATTAATTTTAAAAAATTATCATTTTCACAGATTATTATTCACCTTTAGTTTAAATACAAAAAGAAAATATAGCAGAAATGTAAAAAAAGTCGAATTAAGACAAAAGAATATTATTTATTTGTGGTTTTTTATATTAATTTCATAAATTTCTATGAATTTAAATAAATTTACTGGAAAAATTTAACGTAATTAGGTGTTCATCACCTTCTAGGAAATATATACTGACGTATTTTTGACCCTTGCCATATTTGCTAAGTTTTCGACAACAGCTAAGTACAAGGTGTTTGTCCCTAAGAAAGGAGATACTTTGTTTTAATCTTATATTATAATATTAGAAGTCTAACTTGTTTTTTCAAAGAAAAATATTTTCAATTTCTACTTCACGGATGAAACAGAGAGAATCACGAGGGAAAAAAAGCATTGTTACTAAATTATTTAAAAAGCTTTATCTTTAAAAACTAATTGATGAAATTTGTGTTGGTAACGTGAAGATAATTGCAAATAATACATAACGATTTGATACGCGAGATCATCCTGATCCGTGGTCTTCAAACTGTATTCCACTGAATCCTAATAAAAAAAGTTAATGAGAGTCTCGCTCTTGATATTTGTGGCAAAGAGTTTATGTCGAGTTCTCATTGAGTTAATTGATATAACCTATGTCTTCTTTTAAGTTGTAGATCTTTTAAGGTGACAGAACACCTTTAAAACTCAATTTTTGGTCAAAATATCGATTTTTCGTTTTTGATTAAATATTAAAATTCAATCTTTTATCTTTCTAAATCTGTTAAAATTTTGTTTCTAGCTTAATTAGAAGCCAAGTTACAGCTTTTTAAATATTACTTGATCATGAATTTCTCTGACTGGAAATGCCTTTTTGCTAACCGGAAGTGTCCCAAATTGTTTGTTTACGTTTCTCTTTCATAGTATATGACATGATATATGAAAATTAATACACATATATTTAGTCAGAAATTCAAATAGAATATTTGAGAATAAATATAAATGTATTTGGAAATACATTTTTCCTGTTTTATGTATGAAATCTGGCATCAAATTTGTTGTTTAGTGACTTTGTTTACATATATATTTGATTTTCATACTGAAAGAATCGACAGCATAGAAAGTTATTTAATAATTCTATTCTGTTTTATTTTTGCTTGAAAATGGTTAAAAGTATTGCTAGAAAGCGTAAGAGACAATTTTATGGAAATAAATACACAAAAATTTCCGAAAATAACAGTAATTCAACACCTGTTCCTGAATGCACTGCTAGCTCTTCAAAATTGGGAAATGAGAGTATGTCAACTGCAGAAGAAATGCCTGGTCCTCTGTTTGGTAACAGAATCATTGATCTTGAGCTTATTGTGGATGCATTTTCTCAACTTTGCTGCCCAAAATGTTTTGCTGAAAATGTAGAGCTTTTTGAGGATTCCATGTATGGTTTATGCTCTCATTTTACACTAAAATGTAAATGCTGTGACTTTTTCTTTGCATTTGCTTCATCAAAAAAGTTGTAAATGCACCAGTCATAAATACCAGGCTAGTATATGGCATGCGGCAGATAGGCAAGGGTTTTGCTGATGCATTTAAATTATGCTCAACATTAAATTTGCCTCGACTGAGACAAAAACTGCTTTCAAAAATCAGGAAGCAAAGTTTTTAAAAGTGGTCCAGGAAGTAGCTGAGGAATCCATGAAAAGGCTGCTACTGAAATTGTGGATATAAAACAAAAATTTTCATCTGATTTTGTAAAATGTGGCATATTTATGGATGGCATATGGCAGCATAGAGGCTATACGTCTATGAATGGCTGTTTTGCTGCAATATCAGTTAATACTGGTAAGGTGTTAGACATAGAAGTTATGTCGTCCTACTGCCCTACATGTAAGAGACTTCAGACTATGCCAAGAAACTCTGAACATGAGTCGTCAAAAGCCGAAAACATATGTCAGTGTAACTTCACGGGATCTTCGTCAAAAATGGAAATTGTGGAGGCTTCACGAATATTTCTTTGGTCGGAAAAAAACCGCGGACTTCAATACACTCAATATTATGGGGATGGTGACTCAAAAGCTTTCATGAGTGTGAAAGTCACTTATGGAATAAACAGTGTGACAAAGTTTGAGTGAATTGGCCATGTACAAAAGAGAGTGGGCTCGCGTCTAAGAAAGCTAAATACAAAAACTAAAGGACTATCTGGTAAAGGCAAATTAACTGATAATTTTATCGATCGATTTCAAAATTACTACGGAATTGCTGTACGCAGTAATGTCGGTAACTTAAATGCCATGCAGCAAAATGTAATTGCTGCGTTATATCAATGTGCATCAAGTGATAAGGAACCGATGCATGGTCAATGCCCAATAGGGAAAGACAGCTGGTGTTATTTTCAGCGGGGAGTGGCTAATGAAACAAAATGTACCACAAAATATGCTGTTTTATCAAATAATGTTTTAAATAAAATTAAAGCAGCATATTTAGAACTATGCGACAAACAGATATTAAGTAAGTGCTTACATGGACGCACGCAAAATGCAAACGAGTGTTTCAACGGAATAGTCTGGCAAAAAGTACCGAAAAAAGTATTTGTTTCGGTCAAAACAATTACATTTGGGTCGTATGATGCTGTTATACATTTCAATGAGGGATTAAATGGGTGCCTCAAAGTTTTTAATAAGATGAATATTGAAAATCCTGGGTGTTTACCTTATGGGGATATAAACATTTAGATAAATGCAGAATCCGTGAATCGATTCATAACGCAGACCCCAAAACAAAGAAACATAGGAAAATTTTAAGAGCCATTAAAAAGAAAAAAAATATTGTTTTAGAAGTTAAAGATGGAGAGAATTATAAATCTGGTGCATTTTAATAAGAAAGTAAGTGTTTTTCTTGTAATCAGATTAGTTTAATGTTATTTTTGTCGTTTTCTCAAAATGAGTTTTTTTACATTTTTTCTTACCGCAAAACACAATATCTCAAAAAGTTATGCTTGGATGAAATAAAAATTTTATATATATGTTTTTTAAATACTAATACAGGGAATAGATCTCTCTTAAGATTTTATGTTGAGTAGAAATTTTTTTATACAGCAATAAAGTGAAAATTACAATAGCTTTTAAAGAAAATTTCAACGTTAAGAAGCTCGAAAAACAATAGCTTCTCACGTAATGGTTATATTACCAAAATAAGTGTATATTCCCTAGATAAGGTTGTATGCTATATTATTCAATTTACAAAATGTCAATATATTTATTTTATTTTCAGTTATCTTGTTTTGCGTAAAGTCTTATTTTTGCTTATTTTTTCATAAAATACCCCTTTCACAGAAAAATTGTGCACTAATAAGACTTTACTTGGGTGTTTTTCTGATTTTAAAGACCCATAATGTCATAAAATATGCATTAACAGGCAAAATTCAGGTTAGTTCAAAAATTTTCTTCGAAGGTGTTCTGTTACCTTAACCACTAATTCCAAATTCTCAGTCAGCATATTAACATTCTACTCCGCATCTCTGGACTCTGAAAGCCTGACTGACGCAAAGTTCTCAATCTTTTGTAAGATCCACCTTGGTAAACAAAACTTGAATTTGAAGGAAAGCCACTGCGTTCAAATAAAAATAAAGATTTAAATGGCTATAGTTCGGTTGCACATTTGGTTAGTTTTGGTTATTTGACAAAATGTAACAATATAAGATATGCGTGTGTGTAGTTCGGTAGCTGAGAGGTAAAACAACAGCTATTTATGTGAATGGCTTTGAGTTCGAATCCAGCGTTGCCTTGGCCAATGATGATTAATTGGCTCACTGAGTTGACTAAGTGGATGATATAAAATGTATCTGAGGCCACGAGCAATGCTTAAAAACCATAATTTTGAAAATAGAAATAGGGTGTCACAATATTGACATTTGTTTTCAATTCCGAAGATAAGTTACAAATAGTTCAATAAATAATAAGTTTTTTGGAAAGGAAAAAGTGAATATATACTTTTATTTAAAAATCATGAAAAAATACAATGCAGAATAAAACATTTCGAACATTTTAAAAACATATGAGTTTATATTAGAAAAACAACTATCAACTATTAATTTTAACAAATTGCCATGAGCAATGCTTGAGAGCACTTTTCTGAGAGTATAAATAGGGTATCAATATTAAGAATATGTTTTTAATCCCGAAGAAAAGATATAAACTTTGTAAAAAATAATAAGTTTATTGAAAAAGGGAAATGTAAAATGATAATATTACTGTATTATAAAATCATCAAATAAACTAACAGCGCAGAAAAAAGGGAAAAAATTGAATATTTTATAAATATATATATGAAATGATATATATTAGGAAAACAAATTAGGAAATATTAATTTTAAAAAATTATCATTCACCTTTAGTTTAAATACAAAAAGAAAATATAGCAGAAAAGTAAAAAAAATCGAATTAAGACAATAAAAATTTTATTTAATTGTGGTTTTTTATATTAATTTCATAAATTTCTATGAATTTAAATAAATTTACTGGAAAAATTTTAACGTAATTAGGTGTTCATCACCTTCTAGGAAATATATACTGACGTATTTTTGACCCTTGCCATATTTGCTAAGATTTCGACAACAGCTAAGTACAAGGTGTTTGTCCCTAAGAAAGGAGATACTTTGTTTTAAACTTATATTATAAATTAGAAGTCTAAATTGTTTTTTCAAAGAAAAATATTTTCAATTTCTACTTCACGGATGAAACAGAGAGAATCACGAGGGGAAAAAAGCATTGTTACTAAATTATTTAAAAAGCTTTATCTTTAAAAACTAATTGATGAATTTTGTGTCAGTAACGTGGAGATAATTGCAAATAATACATAACGATTTGATACGCGAGATCATCCTGATCCGTGGTCTTCAAACTGTATTCCACTGAATCCTAATAAAAAAAGTTAATGAGAGTCTCGCTCTTGATATTTGTGGCAAAGAGTTTATGTCGAGTTCTCATTGAGTTAATTGATATATAACCTATGTCTTCTTTTAAGTTGTAGATCTTTTAAGGTGACAGAACACCTTTTAAACTCAATTTTTGGTCAAAATATCGATTTTTCGTTTTTGATTAAATATTAAAATTCAATCTTTTATCTTTCTAAATCTGTTAAAATTTTGTTTCTAGCTTAATTAGAAGCCAAGTTACAGCTTTTTAAATATTACTTGATCATGAATTTCTCTGACCGGAAATGCCTTTCTGCTAACCGGAAGTGTCCCAAATTGTTTGTTTACGTTTCTCTTTCATAGTATATGACATGATATATGAAAATTAATACACAAATATTTAGTCAGAAATTCAAATAGAATATTTGAGAATAAATACAAATGTATTTGAAATACATTTTTCCTGTTTTATGTATGAAATCTGGCATGAAATTTGTTGTTTAGTGACTTTGTTTACATATATGTTTGATTTTCATACTGAAAGAATCGACAGCATAGAAAGTTATTTAATAATACTATTCTGTTTTATTTTTGCTTGAAAATGGTTAAAAGTATTGCTAGAAAGCGTAAGAGACAATTTTATGGAAATAAATACACAAAAATTTCCGAAAATAACAGTAATTCAACACCTGTTCCTGAATGCACTGCTAGCTCTTCAAAATTGGGAAATGAGAGTATGTCAACTGCAGAAAAAATGCCTGGTCCTCTGTTTGGTAACAGAATCATTGATCTTGAGTTTATTGTGGATGCATTTTGTCAACTTTGCTGCCCAAAATGTTTTGCTGAAAATGTAGAGCTTTTTGAGGATTCCATGTATGGATTATGCTCTCAGTTTACACTAAAATGTAAATGCTGTGACTTTTTCTTTGCATTTGCTTCATCAAAAAAGTTGTAAATGCACCAGTCATAAATACCAGGCTAGTATATGGCATGCGGCAGATAGGCAAGGGTTTTGCTGATGCATTTAAATTATGCTCAACATTAAATTTGCCTCGACTGAGACAAAACTGCTTTCAAAAATCAGGAAGCAAAGCTTTTAAAAGTGGTTCAGGAAGTAGCTGAGGAATCCATGAAAAAGCTGCTACTGAAATTGTGGATATAAAACAAAAATTTTCATCTGAATTTGTAAAATGTGGCATATTTATGGATGGCATATGGCAGCATAGAGGCTATACGTCTATGAATGGCTGTGTTGCTGCAATATCAGTTAATACTGGTAAGGTGTTAGACATAGAAGTTATGTCGTCCTACTGCCCTACATGTAAGAGACTTCAGACTATGCCAAGAAACTCTGAACATGAGTCGTCAAAAGCCGACCACATATGTCAGTGTAACTTCACGGGATCTTCGTCAAAAATGGAAATTGTGGGGGCTTCACGAATATTTCTTCGGTCAGAAAAAAACCGCGGACTTCAATACACTCAATATTATGGGGATGGTGACTCAAAAGCTTTCATGAGTGTGAAAGACACTTATGGAATGAACAGTGTGACAAAGTTTGAGTGCATTGGCCATGTACAAAAGAGAGTGGGCTCGCGTCTAAGAAAGCTAAATACAAAAACTAAAGGACTATCTGGTAAAGGCAAATTAACTGATAATTTTATCGACCGACTTCAAAATTACTACGGAATTGCTGTACGCAGTAATGTCGGTAACTTAAATGCCATGCAGCAAAATGTAATTGCTGCGTTATATCACTGTGCATCAAGTGATAAGAAACCGATGCATGGTCAATGCCCAATAGGGAAAGACAGCTGGTGTTATTTTCAGCGGGGGGTGGCTAATGAAACAAAATGTACCACAAAATATGCTGTTTTATTAAATAATGTTTTAAATAAAATTAAAGCAGAATATTCAGTAACTATGCGACAAACAGATATTAAGTAAGTGCTTACATGGACGCACGCAAAATGCAAACGAGTGTTTCAACGGATTAGTCTGGAAAAAGTACCGAAAAATGTATTTGTTTCGGTCAAAACAATTACAGTTGGGTCGTATGATGCTGTTATACATTTCAATCAGGGATTAAATGGATGCCTCAAAGTTTTTAATAAGATGAATATTGAAAATCCTGGGTGTTTACCTTATGGGGATATAAACATTTAGATAAATGCAGAATCCGTGAATCGATTCATAACGCAGACCCCAAAACAAAGAAACATAGGAAAATTTTAAGAGCCATTAAAAAGAAAAAAAATATTGTTTTAGAAGTTAAAGATGGAGAGAATTATAAATCTGGTGCATTTTAATAAGAAAGTAAGTATTTTTCTTGTATTCAGATTAGTTTAATGTTATTTTTGTCGTTTTCTCAAAATGAGTTTTTTTACATTTTTTCTTACCGCAAAACACAATATCTCAAAAAGTTATGCTTGGATGAAATAAAAATTTTATATATATGTTTTTTAAATACTAATACAGGGAATAGATCTCTCTTAAGATTTTATGTTGAGTAGAAATTTTTTTATACAGCAATAAATTGAAAATTACAATAGCTTTTAAAGAAAATTTCAACGTTAAGAAGCTCGAAAAACAAAAGCTTCTCACGTAATGGTTATATTACCAAAATAAGTGTATATTCCCTAGATAAGGTTGTATGCTATATTATTCAATTTTCAAAATGTCAATATATTTATTTTATTTTCAGTTATCTTGTTTTGCGTAAAGTCTTATTTTTGCTTATTTTTCCATAAAATACCCCTTTCACAGAAAAAATGTGCACTAACAAGACCTTACTTGGGTGTTTTTCTGATTTTAAAGACCCATAATGTCATAAAATATGCATTAACAGGCAAAATTCAGGTTAATTCAAAAAATTTTCTTCGAAGGTGTTCTGTTACCTTAACCACTAATTCCAAATTCAGTCAGCAGATTAACATACTACTCCGCATCTCTGGACTCTGAAAGCCTGACTGACGCAAAGTGCTCAATCCTTTGTAAGATCCACCTTGGTAAACAAAACTCGACTTTGAAGGAAAGACACTGCGTTCAAATAAAAATAAGATTTAAATGGCTATAGTTCGGTTGCATATTTGGTTAGTTTGGTTATTTGAAAAATGTAACAATATAAGATATGCGTGTGTGTAGTTCGGTAGCTGAGAGGTAAAACAACAGCTATTTATGTGAATGGCTTTGAGTTCGAATCCTGTGTTGCCTTGGCCAATGATGATTAATATCTGCACTGAGTTGACTAAGTGTGGATGATATAAAATGTATCTGAGGCCACGAGCAATGCTTAAAAACCATAATTTTGAAAATATAAATAGGGTGTCACAATATTGACATTTGTTTTCAATTCCGAAGATAAGTTACAAAAAGTTCAAAAAATAAGTAGTTTATTGGAAAGAGAAAAGTAAATATATACTTTTATTTAAAAATCATGAAAAAATACAATGCAGAATAAAAAATTTCGAAAATTTTAAAAACATATGAGTTTATATTAGAAAAACTACTATCAACTATTAATTTTAACAAATTGCCATGAGCAATGCTTGAGAGCACTTTTCTGAGTGTATAAATAGGGTATCAATATTAAGAATATATTTTTAATCCCGAAGAAAAGATATAAACTTTGTAAAAAATAATAAGTTCATTGAAAAAGGGAAATATAAATTGATAATATTACTGTATTATAAAATCATCAAATAAACTAACAGCACAGAAAAAAGGAAAAAATTGAATATTTTATAAATATATATATGAAATCATATATATTAGAAAAACAAATTAGGAAATATTAATTTTAAAAAATTATCATTTTCACAGATTATTATTCACCTTTAGTTTAAATACAAAAAGAAAATATAGCATAAATGTAAAAAAAATCGAATTAAGACAATAAAAATATTATTTATTTGTGGTTTTTTATATTAATTTCATAAATTTCTATGAATTTAAATAAATTTAATGGAAACATTTTAACGTAATTAGGTGTTCATCACCTTCTAGGAAATATATACTGACGAATTTTTGACCCTTGCCATATTTGCTAAGTTTTCGACAACAGCTAAGTACAAGGTGCTTGTCCCTAAGAAAGGAGATACTTTGTTTTAAACTTATATTATAAAATTAGAAGTCTAAATTGTTTTTTCAAAGAAAAATATTTTCAATTTCTACTTCACGGATGAAACAGAGAGAATCACGAGGGAAAAAAAGCATTGTTACTAAATTATTTAAAAAGCTTTATCTTTAAAAACTAATTGATGAATTTTGTGTCAGTAACGTGGAGATAATTGCAAATAATACATAACGATTTGATACCCGAGATCATCCTGATCCGTGGTCTTCAAACTGTATTCCACTGAATCCTAATAAAAAAAGTTAATGAGAGTCTCGCTCTTGATATTTGTGGCAAAGATTTCATGTCGAGTTCTCATTGAGTTAATTGATATAACCTATGTCTTCTTTTAAGTTGTAGATCTTTTAAGGTGACAGAACACCTTTAAAACTCAATTTTTGGTCAAAATATCGATTTTTCGTTTTTGATCAACTATTAAAATTCAATCTTTTATCTTTCTAAATCTGTTAAAATTTTGTTTCTAGCTTAATTAGAAGCCAAGTTACAGCTTTTTAAATATTACTTGATCATGAATTTCTCTGACCGGAAATGCCTTTCTGCTAACCGGAAGTGTCCCAAATTGTTTGTTTACGTTTCTCTTTCATAGTATATGACATGATATATGAAAATTAATACACAAATATTTAGTCAGAAATTCAAATAGAATATTTGAGAATAAATACAAATGTATTTTGAAATACATTTTTCCTGTTTTATGTATGAAATCTGGCATGAAATTTGTTGTTTAGTGACTTTGTTTACATATATGTTTGATTTTCATACTGAAAGAATCGACAGCATAGAAAGTTATTTAATAATACTATTCTGTTTTATTTTTGCTTGAAAATGGTTAAAAGTATTGCTAGAAAGCGTAAGAGACAATTTTATGAAAATAAATACACAAAAATTTCCGAAAATAACAGTAATTCAACACCTGTTCCTGAATGCACTGCTAGCTCTTCAAAATTGGGAAATGAGAGTATGTCAACTGCAGAAAAAATGCCTGGTCCTCTGTTTGGTAACAGAATCATTGATCTTGAGTTTATTGTGGATGCATTTTGTCAACTTTGCTGCCCAAAATGTTTTGCTGAAAATGTAGAGGTTTTTGAGGATTCCATGTATGGATTATGCTCTCAGTTTACACTAAAATGTAAATGCTGTGACTTTTTCTTTGCATTCGCTTCATCAAAAAAGATGTAAATGCACCAGTCATAAATACCAGGCTAGTATATGGCATGCGGCAGATAGGCAAGGGTTTTGCTGATGCATTTAAATTATGCTCAACATTAAATTTGCCTCGACTGACAAAATCTGCTTTCAAAAATCAGGAAGCAAAGCTTTTAAAAGTGGTTCAGGAAGTAGCTGAGGAATCCATGAAAAAGCTGCTACTGAAATTGTGGATATAAAACAAAAATTTTCATCTGAATTTGTAAAATGTGGCATATTTATGGATGGCATATGGCAGCATAGAGGCTATACGTCTATGAATGGCTGTGTTGCTGCAATATCAGTTAATACTGGTAAGGTGTTAGACATAGAAGTTATGTCGTCCTACTGCCCTACATGTAAGAGACTTCAGACTATGCCAAGAAACTCTGAACATGAGTCGTCAAAAGCCGACCACATATGTCAGTGTAACTTCACGGGATCTTCGTCAAAAATGGAAATTGTGGGGGCTTCACGAATATTTCTTCGGTCAGAAAAAAACCGCGGACTTCAATACACTCAATATTATGGGGATGGTGACTCAAAAGCTTTCATGAGTGTGAAAGACACTTATGGAATGAACAGTGTGACAAAGTTTGAGTGCATTGGCCATGTACAAAAGAGAGTGGGCTCGCGTCTAAGAAAGCTAAATACAAAAACTAAAGGACTATCTGGTAAAGGCAAATTAACTGATAATTTTATCGACCGACTTCAAAATTACTACGGAATTGCTGTACGCAGTAATGTCGGTAACTTAAATGCCATGCAGCAAAATGTAATTGCTGCGTTATATCACTGTGCAACAAGTGATAAGAAACCGATGCATGGTCAATGCCCAATAGGGAAAGACAGCTGGTGTTATTTTCAGCGGGGGTGGCTAATGAAACAAAATGTACCACAAAATATGCTGTTTTATTAAATAATGTTTTAAATAAAATTAAAGCAGAATATTCAGTAACTATGCGACAAACAGATATTAAGTAAGTGCTTACATGGACGCACGCAAAATGCAAACGAGTGTTTCAACGGATTAGTCTGGCAAAAAGTACCGAAAAATGTATTTGTTTCGGTCAAAACAATTACAGTTGGGTCGTATGATGCTGTTATACATTTCAATCAGGGATTAAATGGATGCCTCAAAGTTTTTAATAAGATGAATATTTTGAAAATCCTGGGGTGTTTACCTTATGGGGGATATAAACATTTATATAAATGCAGAATCCGTGAATCGATTCATAACGCAGACCCCAAAACAAAGAAACATAGGAAAATTTTAAGAGCCATTAAAAAGAAAAAAAAAATATTGTTTTAGAAGTTAGAGATGGAGAGAATTATAAATCTGGTGCATTTTAATAAGAAAGTAAGTATTTTTCTTGTATTCAGATTAGTTTAATGTTATTTTTGTCGTTTTCTCAAAATGAGTTTTTTTACATTTTTTCTTACCGCAAAACACAATATCTCAAAAAGTTATGCTTGGATGAAATAAACATTTTATATATATGTTTTTTAAATACTAATACAGGGAATAGATCTCTCTTAAGATTTTATGTTGAGTAGAAATTTTTTTATACAGAAATAAAGTGAAAATTACAATAGCTTTTAAAGAAAATTTCAACGTTAAGAAGCTCGAAAAACAATAGCTTCTCACGTAACGGTTATATTACCAAAATAAGTGTATATTCCCTAGATAAGGTTGTATGCTATATTATTCAATTGACAAAATGTCAATATATTTATTTAATTTTCAGTTATCTTGTTTTGCGTAAAGTCTTATTTTTGCTTATTTTTTCATAAAATACCTCTTTCACAGAAAAAATGTGCACTAATAAGACTTTACTTGGGTGTTTTTCTGATTTTAAAGACCCATAATGTCATAAAATATGCATTAACAGGCAAAATTCAGGTTAATTCAAAAATTTTTCTTCGAAGGTGTTCTGTTACCTTAACCACTAATTCCAAATTCAGTCAGCAGATTAACATACTACTCCGCATCTCTGGACTCTGAAAGCCTGACTGACGCAAAGTTCTCAATCTTTTGTAAGATCCACCTTGGTAAACAAAACTTGACTTTGAAGGAAAGACACTGCGTTCAAATAAAAATAAGGATTTAAATGGCTATAGTTCGGTTGCATATTTGGTTAGTTTGGTTATTTGAAAAATGTAACAATATAAGATATGCGTGTGTGTAGTTCGGTAGCTGAGAGGTAAAACAACAGCTATTTATGTGAATGGCTTTGAGTTCGAATCCTGTGTTGACTTGGCCAATGATGATTAATTGCTGCACTGAGTTGACTAAGTGGATGATATAAATGTATCTGAGGCCACGAGCAATGCTTAAAAACCATAATTTTGAAAATATAAATAGGGTTTCACAATATTGACATTTGTTTTCAATTGCGAAGATAAGTTACAAAAAGTTCAAAAAATAAGTAGTTTATTCAAAAGAGAAAAGTAAATATATACTTTTATTTAAAAATCATGAAAAAATACAATGCAGAATAAAAAATTTCGAAAATTTTAAAAACATATGAGTTTATATTAGAAAAACAACTATCAACTATTAATTTTAACAAATTGCCATGAGCAATGCTTGAGAGCACTTTTCTGAGTGTATAAATAGGGTATCAATATTAAGAATATATTTTTAATCCCGAAGAAAAGATATAAACTTTGTAAAAAATAATAAGTTTATTGAAAAAGGGAAATGTAAAATGATAATATTACTGTATTATAAAATCATCAAATAAACTAACAGCGCAGAAAAAAGGAAAAAATTGAATATTTTATAAATATATATATGAAATCATATATATTAGAAAAACAAATTAGGAAATATTAATTTTAAAAAATTATCATTTTCACAGATTATTATTCACCTTTAGTTTAAATACAAAAAGAAAATATAGCATAAATGTAAAAAAAATCGAATTAAGACAATAAAAATATTATTTATTTGTGGTTTTTTATATTAATTTCATAAATTTCTATGAATTTAAATAAAATTAATGGAAACATTTTAACGTAATTAGGTGTTCATCACCTTCTAGGAAATATATACTGACGAATTTTTGACCCTTGCCATTTTTGCTAAGTTTTCGACAACAGCTAAGTACAAGGTGTTTGTCCCTAAGAAAGGAGATACTTTGTTTTAAACTTATATTATAAAATTAGAAGTCTAAATTGTTTTTTCAAAGAAAAATATTTTCAATTTCTACTTCACGGATGAAACAGAGAGAATCACGAGGGGAAAAAAGCATTGTTACTAAATTATTTAAAAAGCTTTATCTTTAAAAACTAATTGATGAATTTTGTGTCAGTAACGTGGAGATAATTGCAAATAATACATAACGATTTGATACGCGAGATCATCCTGATCCGTGGTCTTCAAACTGTATTCCACTGAATCCTAATAAAAAAAGTTAATGAGAGAGACTTGCTCTTGATATTTGTGGCAAAGATTTCATGTCGAGTTCTCATTGAGTTAATTGATATAACCTATGTCTTCTTTTAAGTTGTAGATCTTTTAAGGTGACAGAACACCTTTAAAACTCAATTTTTGGTCAAAATATCGATTTTTCGTTTTTGATCAACTATTAAAATTCAATCTTTTATCTTTCTAAATCTGTTAAAATTTTGTTTCTAGCTTAATTAGAAGCCAAGTTACAGCTTTTTAAATATTACTTGATCATGAATTTCTCTGACCGGAAATGCCTTTCTGCTAACCGGAAGTGTCCCAAATTGTTTGTTTACGTTTCTCTTTCATAGTATATGACATGATATATGAAAATTAATACACAAATATTTAGTCAGAAATTCAAATAGAATATTTGAGAATAAATACAAATGTATTTTGAAATACATTTTTCCTGTTTTATGTATGAAATCTGGCATGAAATTTGTTGTTTAGTGACTTTGTTTACATATATGTTTGATTTTCATACTGAAAGAATCGACAGCATAGAAAGTTATTTAATAATACTATTCTGTTTTATTTTTGCTTGAAAATGGTTAAAAGTATTGCTAGAAAGCGTAAGAGACAATTTTATGAAAATAAATACACAAAAATTTCCGAAAATAACAGTAATTCAACACCTGTTCCTGAATGCACTGCTAGCTCTTCAAAATTGGGAAATGAGAGTATGTCAACTGCAGAAAAAATGCCTGGTCCTCTGTTTGGTAACAGAATCATTGATCTTGAGTTTATTGTGGATGCATTTTGTCAACTTTGCTGCCCAAAATGTTTTGCTGAAAATGTAGAGGTTTTTGAGGATTCCATGTATGGATTATGCTCTCAGTTTACACTAAAATGTAAATGCTGTGACTTTTTCTTTGCATTCGCTTCATCAAAAAAGATGTAAATGCACCAGTCATAAATACCAGGCTAGTATATGGCATGCGGCAGATAGGCAAGGGTTTTGCTGATGCATTTAAATTATGCTCAACATTAAATTTGCCTCGACTGACAAATCTGCTTTCAAAAATCAGGAAGCAAAGCTTTTAAAAGTGGTTCAGGAAGTAGCTGAGGAATCCATGAAAAAGCTGCTACTGAAATTGTGGATATAAAACAAAAATTTTCATCTGATTTTGTAAAATGTGGCATATTTATGGATGGCATATGGCAGCATAGAGGCTATACGTCTATGAATGGCTGTGTTGCTGCAATATCAGTTAATACTGGTAAGGTGTTAGACATAGAAGTTATGTCGTCCTACTGCCCTACATGTAAGAGACTTCAGACTATGCCAAGAAACTCTGAACATGAGTCGTCAAAAGCCGACCACATATTTTAGTGTAACTTCACGGGATCTTCGTCAAAAATGGAAATTGTGGGGGCTTCACGAATATTTCTTCGGTCAGAAAAAAACCGCGGACTTCAATTCACTCAATATTATGGGGATGGTGACTCAAAAGCTTTCATGAGTGTGAAAGACACTTATGGAATGAACAGTGTGAAAACGTTTGAGTGCATTGGCCATGTACAAAAGAGAGTGAGCTCGCGTCTAAGAAAGCTAAATACAAAACTAAACGACTATCTGGTAAAGGCAAATTAACTGATAATTTTATCGACCGACTTCAAAATTACTACGGAATTGCTGTACGCAGTAATGTCGGTAACTTAAATGCCATGCAGCAAAATGTAATTGCTGAGTTATATCACTGTGCATCAAGTGATAAGAAACCGATGCATGGTCAATGCCCAATAGGGAAAGACAGCTGGTGTTATTTTCAGCGGGGGGAGGCTAATGAAACAAAATGTACCAAAAAATATGCTGTTTTATCAAATAATGTTTTAAATAAAATTAAAGCAGCATATTTAGAACTATGCGACAAACAGATATTAAGTAAGTGCTTACATGGACGCACGCAAAATGCAAACGAGTGTTTCAACGGAATAGTCTGGCAAAAAGTACCGAAAAATGTATTTGTTTCGGTCAAAACAATTACAGTTGGTCGTATGATGCTGTTATACATTTCAATAGGGATTAAATGGATGCCTCAAAGTTTTTAATAAGATGAATATTGAAAATCCTGGGGTGATTACCTTATGGGGGATATAAACATTTAGATAAATGCAGAATCCGTGAATCGATTCATAACGCAGACCCCAAAACAAAGAAACATAGGAAAATTTTAAGAGCCATTAAAAAGAAAAAAAATATTGTTTTAGAAGTTAAAGATGGAGAGAATTATAAATCTGGTGCATTTTAATAAGAAAGTAAGTATTTTTCTTGTATTCAGATTAGTTTAATGTTATTTTTGTCGTTTTCTCAAAATGAGTTTTTTTACATTTTTTCTTACCGCAAAACACAATATCTCAAAAGTTATGCTTGGATGAAATAAAAATTTTTATATATATGTTTTTTAAATACTAATACAGGGAATAGATCTCTCTTAAGATTTTATGTTGAGTAGAAATTTTTTTATACAGCAATAAAGTGAAAA
>BMAO01037468.1:0-84547 GCA_019973975.1 Trichonephila clavata | reverse complement strand
ATGGTCAAGTGACGAGGCCGACACCTGAGCTGGCACCTCCTCTCCTAGCTACCACACCACACCAACGGGAGGACGTTTGAGCTCTCGACAGATTTAACGTGCATCACTCCCCTACATAGCAGATCCTCAGTGGTACTGGGCTCGAACTCATGACACGCCAGCCATGATCCGATACCTTGACTACTTGGCTACCGCAGCCACCACACCCTGCTTAAGTGAGAACTTTGAACCTGTATAGATTTAACGTGTATTGGGGCCCTTAAAGGGTGGTTCTTAAGGTGTCAGGAGAAGTACACATAGAAAGGAACGATATGCAATGGATACATTCATATGACGCCACATGATAACTACATTCCCATGTTTCAAGCCAATTAGTTCATGCGTTTCTCTGTTACCAACTTTTGCTTTCCGCAGAAACTATCTTTTAAAAAGTACATATTTGTCAATAATAATAACATTCGTGTGTAAAAAAAGCAGTTTATTTAAAGGTACACGTATATATAATATAAATCTTTTTTTTTTAAATTTTAAAAAAAATTTCTGAAGAGTCTTGATATTTGAAGATCGTTACTCAATTATCCAATTTGAAAATTTATCTAGATTTTACAAGTAGAACACAATAAGTACAAATCTAATATCAGTTTTGAATTCAATTGAGAACACTTAATTGCATTTATCCTGTGGTCAGGAATTTAGTTCATTAAAAGCAGTGCAATTTCCTTTTATAATTCTGTAAAAATTTGGGGGGTGTTTTTTAATCAAAGAGGGTATTTTCATGTTTAATAAAATAAATTCGACGTTTGATTTGATTTTCCGTTTAAAAATTCGAAAGAAGAAAAAATCGTTTGCAATATTTGAGCACTCTCAGAACAATGTAATAATTCAGTTTATTTGTGGATACGAATTGCATAAAACTTATTACTCCAGGGTAATAAAAAAGGGGGAAGAAGCAAAGGCTCAAACAGGAAAAATCAACCGAGAAGTACCTTGTATCACAAACACTATCCAGTTATTTATTCAGATTCCGTTGTTACGCTGTCCTACATTTTATACGTTCGATTCTCCGCCATTGTTTGTGAAGCTGTTCATGTAAATATTAATAATGACAGATGGAGAGTGGTTCGTGATCGTAAAAACTTCAGTAAAGACAGAAAATAAGACGAGCGCTTGAAAAAACAATCTGTTGAAAGGCACGAAGATCTTATCAGATTTGTCAATATGTTTACTTCGGAATTTATTAAAGATACTTTTTTTTAATACATCTTGTTGCCTTTTTTCTCAGTTGTACTTAATACACGATTTCAATAATGCGATTTATCTTCTTTTATTTAAATGTTTGTAAATTTGATTGACTCCATGCGTACGCACATGTAACGAAAAACTGAAGAATTAAATGAACTTTTCGTATGACAAGAAAAGCGAAATGTATAGAGTGATTGATGTATTTGTTAATTGTTAAACGTTTTCCGAAGTTATTTTCAATAATATCTTCCAATTAATCAATAAAAATGTTTTTTTTCCCATTAAAATTGGTTCGAAATTCTCGAGCCACGGGGTCTTCCATTACGCCCAGAGCATGTTAGATTCTGAAGTTACACGGGGGCAATTAGTGACGGACATTAAAATTTTTAACCACAGTAAGTGACAACATTCGAACAGGCATCCACTCTGCAAACGTCACACCACACCGCGCGCTAGATAGCGCCACCATGAAATGGCTCTCACTTTGGGGATTTCCTAGTCAAAAAGCTCAGTTGCCAATATGCAAGACCATTGGAAAAACAAATAAATACATAATAAAAGAACGAAAAATCTCTAAATGTGAAGGCATTCATGCAAAAATAAAATTAGCTTTTAACCAGATCTTACATTATACTTTATTTATTAGTGAGTTATACAAATTTAAATATTTGAATATAGATTTTTGGAATAATTCGAAATATTAAATTTTTTTATACAGAAAATATTCAAAATAATTTCAAATTTCAATAAACGAGCTTTTTTATAAAAAAAATGTTTCATACCACATTAAATTTCCTTGACATACAATAGAGTGTGGAAGACATCATTCATTTTATATACCATTTTAGACTTTGACTACTCCCATACGCCAAGAATTGTCCCCAATGGGGGCCGAGAATTATTTCTTGCTTCTGTTTTGTTTCGAATGCTCAAGCCCCCCCCCCTCCTCTCTTTTCACAATTTTATCCAATTCTACACTTCCAGGGAAAGCATTCAATTCTGTTTAATTAGTATGGTAGGTACAATGTAATTATTTTAGCCAATATGTTCAAAACAAACTGTTCCATCTATGAATGAGGGGACCACCTTCCTTCAATTAAAATAAATGCTTAACTTTTTTTTCTTTATTTCCTAAATTGAGATATCACTTGAAACTGTATTAAAATCATTATCAAAAACTCATGCCCATTACATTAGCGCACATTATAAATGAAAATGAGCCTCAAAAATCCTCATATTGTAAGGTTGATGAAGAAATTAAGAAAATAATGTGTTGTAGAGACCGCTGTGTCTTGTATTAATTACAAAATATCCAGGATTCAAGTACAAAACTCCACCAGACAGACTAAGAACTAAGTAAAAGTTATTTTTAATCGAACAAACTACAGTGGCAAGCTCCCAGTTTTGAAAAGTGTGACAAAAGTAAGCCTCTTACTTGAAAAGAACAAACAATGAGCTAACGGGATTCGAAAAGGGAATGAAATTGCGCGATTCAAATTAATACACGAACATATGACAATCAAAATTCTGACTCGCGACGCATCTGAAATTAAATATGCTACAGCTGTCTAAGAAGGATGGGCAAATATATCACATATTCTCTTCACAAACAGAACTTTTTCCTGTCTCTCCTTAATTTCTATATATTTTTGACTTTTTTCTTTTTCTTCTGAGAACAGCCTTATATAATATAACTAAAAATGCAGTTCACTTCGCTTCGCTCTTTAACATATTTGTCCAATTTTGATGCTGCCAACACAATTTTAAACAGGTACTACAAAGCCTTTTTTGCCAGTGAGGTACACACAGCAGGTCTTCGGGTGTATAATTCTGCTTGCTGCGAGCCCCTGAGAAAAATTTACTATGATATTTGAGTACTTGTGCCAATTCGAAGCTAATTTGTCACGTGACCATCTGTGGGCAGGTATTTCCATGGTCATAATGCTCCAAGCCTGCTCTGGTACACATTTTACTTATTTGAAATAATGCCAAGGTCAAGAAACAAGGGTGGTTTTAAATTTCCTGGCACATTCTTTATATGTCGTCCTTCTTTCAGTTTTCAGATAATACTTAGCACGTAAAACCACCTAATTGATATCTTGTGTATATTCCAAGTTTCACATTATCGTCAATTTAATTCTGCATATTCAGATTCCACTACAGCCTACGGGATGATGCAAAAACATATGTCATAAATTTCACTCCCTTATCGGCATATTCATATTGCGACACACCCACGCATGACGAAAAATTGCATACAAAACATATTTTGCGTAATTTGCTAAGATCATGTGACGTCATCGTCCCACGATAGCTAGAATCACTTGCTTTCCAATCAATCAGCTCATGAGCTTCTTTGTTACCAACTTCCTCTTTTTTTTGCAGAAACTTTCTTTTAAAAATTGTGTTCATTTTTGTCAACAATAATAGCATACAGAGGTAAGCAAAATGCACTTTATTTAAAATCAAACACATAATATAATAATTTTTTTTTATTTTGAAATTTTTTTTGAAGAATCTTAAAACACAGTTGGATATTTCCACCCAATCATCAAACTTGAAATTGTACTTAAATTTTACAAATAGTAAAAATACTCTAGTTTAACGTCAGTTCTGAATTCAATGAAGAACACGTGATTGCATTTATCATGTGACCGTGATGAAATTCGCTTATTATACTAATTTATTAATTTTAATGAGCTAGATTTCGTGGTTTTTCCCAATGAAAATAAAATCTCTCCTAAAGGACAAATATTTAATCAATGCCAATATAATAAAAAAAATTTATTTCGAACAGATAACCCTGATCCTACTATGAAAATATTTTAAGTTGTACCCCCCCCCCCTTAAGTTGCTTAAACTACTCCCATATTAACAGCAAAAAGACTTTCACGCCCTCTAGCGGGTAGAACAATCTTCAGTGATGACCAAGTTTCGGAACTGTAAGGATGTACGAGCCAGAGGCGGATTAAGCGGCTGGCGGACCTGGCGGCCGCCAGGGGCCCCGAGCGCCCGCAGAGGCCCCAAGCTGATGGACTTCAGTTATAAATTAAACGTGCAACAAAAAATTTTGTACTGATATTGCAAACCCAATGATTACCCACGATTTGAATCGTATAACAATTAGTGTTGCACTCATACATTATATGTAATTGCGGTTAAAATCCGGTTTTTTTTTCTTTCTGAAAAATGTTTTTTAGAATTTTGGTTTTTAATATATGTTTCCGGTTCCACGTTTTTAAAAATTTGATCCCAGATATTAATGACTATAAACAACTACCAGTGTTTAACTCTTTCGAAGGAATTTGGCGTTTGAAGGTTCGTGGTTTATTGTTATCTGGATTTTTGTGTTTATATTTTGAGAATGTGGGGGAAAAGATAGAAGCAGTGTCGGATTAAACGATATGGAGGCCCCTAGGCAGTCGAGTTCTCGGGGCCCTGTAGCCTGTTTTTGGAGCACTAACAGAAAACAGAACACGCTTTTGTGGGCCCCTAAAAAGCATGGGGCCCATAGGCAATTGCCTACTCCGCCTCATAAGTAATTCAGCACTGGATCGAAGTATTTTGTAAATTTAGCATCAGTTTTATTTCAGTCAGCCTGACAAAAATAGCGTAATATTTAAGTGAGATTGAGATTTCTCTAAATTGATGAATGTATCAAATAGTGAAATAGATGAAAATTATTTTTTGAAAAAACTGTAGAGGATCTTTAGCTATTGAAATAATTGATCACACTGATTTTTGCAAACTAACACAAGATCTGAATTTTGCTGCATTTTTTACCATTGGTCAACTTAAATTTGATTAATTTTTAAAGTTAAAATTTCAGGTAATGTGCATCTCGTTCTTTAATTTTTTTATTGTTTTGGTTTCATAGGATCATTTTTACACTATTTGCTTTCATATGTTTGATTTTTGAGAAAAACTCGTGTGTTTCTTGTTTGATAATATTTTCCTTTTAGTATTTCTACATTTTCAGTTTTTGTAATTTAGAGAAAGGGAACTAGGACAGGGTGGTGTGGCCGGTGCTATGCGTAGGGTAGGGGAATGATCATAAACTAAAATGTACTCTTGCATATGAAAAATTGACAATATTCCTATCGTACGAAATGTGAATTTTGTCGTAAGCATTACTATTATAGATCTCTGAAATTCAACAATCAGAAAACTAATTCTTGAAATCATGCAGACTTTAACGGTTCGCACTACCATAGATGAAGTATATAATAAGAATGGATTTCAAATTCTGAGAAACATTCCTGAACAACATTCCTTTTTATCAGGGGCGTAGCTACCACCGTATCAATGATATGGGCTCCCCTAGCTACAGGGACCCCTGACGTGTGTCAGCAAAAAGTCGTAAAATATTATCAATGGTCATATTAAGAGTTCCTTTTTACGTTTATAAAATAGTATGTCACTGGCTTAAAACGATATAAGTTTTCCGTGTGAATTCTGAATCTCAGGACCCGCAATAAGAAAAGTTTAAAAGCTGGTAAAATTACTCAAAATAATGAGAAGACAAGGAATGGTGTGAGCTCGGAATGTAGGAAAAACTTCTCATTCAAAGCGGATCGACAGAAAGATCGTTTGAAGTGAAATACAGATAACACTTAGGATGGGAAAAATACATTCAGAATGGTGTTTGCTTGTAAATGACAATAGCCCAGTTGTAGCGATGCAATTAAATGTTTTATGCTGTACAGAAATCGTTCAATTTTTTTTCTGTGTTAACCCATACTGGTGAATTTTAAATAAAAATCTGGAAAGGAGTAAACATGCAATATCTGTGAAAAAAAGTTTCAAATACTCGATGGTCAGCAAGAGCAGATGCCGTACGAGCTATAAGACTTGGTTATACACACATAAAAGAGGCCCTAGCTGAAATCCGTGACAAAAACGAGGAGAAAAAGATCACAATACTGGAAGCAACTTCCCTTTTGAAACAGATGGGCACATATGAAACTTACCTAGTGACCGTGATTGGGGATACCATATTCCAGAGAGTGAGTGCTACTAGCAAATCATTTCAATCAGTTGGGTGTAAGCTATTAAAATGATATAATCTACTGAAATTTTTGGAAAATTATATACAAAATTTCAAGAATGAATTTGGAAAAGCAACTACTTTATCAGGGCTCTCATTTGAAAAGGAAGTTTGACAAGCTTACAGGCAGCAAAAGAGAAAAATTATTTTCGATGAAACTAAAGAAGGTCGTGAATTTGAATATAGGGAAAATTTCTTGGTCAACTCATTTTATGTCGTATGCGATAGGACAAGTGCAGAACTATCCCGAAGAGCTGGAATATATGAAACTGTTATAGAACACTTTTTTTTTTGTATTTTTTGACGAGAGGTTACCTGAAATTAAGAAGAAAGCCGTACAAAAATTAAAGGATATTTACAAAGACGATATTGAATCGTTTAATTTTGACGATGAATTGGATCAGTTTTTGCTATTTTTAAAAGAAAACAAAGATACTATAGAACAAAGAAATTTATCGAGTTGCAAAAGAAACGGTCTCGACTTTCCCTAATGTAGAGATACTTTTAAAAATATTTTTAACTCTACCGATATCAAAAGCATCAGGTGAGAGATCTTTTTCGGATTTAAAACGCGTTAAAAATTATTTAAAAAGTAGTATGAAAGGAGACAAACTGAACAGCTTGGCTATATTATATATAGAACAAGATGTTTTGGACCAAATAATCGATGAATTTGCCGAAGAAAAATCAAGACGTAAAGTTATATAGCAAAATTTTAAGCTTTTAAGTAAGGTTTTTTTTTTAATTCTTTAAAATAAATTTTAAAAAATTTTTGAGCTATTAATTTTTTTTATTAGCTATACATTATATTTTAAGAATTTAAGGTCAGCGAATTTTTTTACTATTTAAGTTTTACCACTCTTCAGCCCACGGGGCCCCAAACATTTAACCGCCATGGGCCTCAAACTAGCTTAATCCGCCTCTGGTACGAGCATGCGCGCACCGATTTCTTTCATTTCTATTTTAAATGATAGCTCTCTAGTTATGTATGTAAATGCTTGTTTTGTCTATATATATATATATATATATATATAATAAACGTGTTTTAATTAACTAGTGGACTTAGTTAAGAACCCCTTTCCCCCGTGTCCCTTCATTTCATTGGGTCACCCCCCTCATAAGTATTAATAAAGGCTTAGAAAACATTGTAGCACTGTTTTGAGATACATATTATATTTAAAGAAAATCGCGAGAAAAACATTGCATATCAGGCTTTAAGTAAATATATTTTAGGTGTAGGGAAACTATTTTTTAATTAATTTTATAATACTTTTTACAATAAAAGATAAAAGACGACCACTATCGCTTCGTACAAAGATATAATGCGCTTTTAATTAAAAGACAGTAAAGGAGAAAGATAATAGAAGGGAAAATTTGTCGACAAAGATAAACTTCCCCAAGGAATTAATTTCTATCCAAGAGAAAATCATTTTCTTCTTTCTTGTAGTTCAATAAGATCAGAGAAAAAGTTTACAGGGACTTTCTCACTTTCATATATATTTATTAGAAATTAAGAGAATTCATTTACGTTACAGCAAGTTTGGTTAATTTCGAACAATAAATTAAAAAATGTTCAACGTGAAGTTTTGCAAAGATGACTTTTAGCCATCAAAGGACTAATGTATATAAGATTGGATTAAACTGGATTAGATAGACTGATGGGGATAAATGGATTGAATTAACCTATCAGTAATATTAACTTGTAGAAATAAATTTTTACACGGGTATATCATATATATGCTGTATTATTTTAATTAAAAAAAAAGGGTCAACAGTTTATTTGTAGCTAAGCTAATAGCACACTAGTGATTAAAAATTTTGTATAAGTTAGAATATAGTAACTGCGATTTATACACTTCGATAGTTTTTTTTTTATAATGAATATACTTATGAAAACCGTGTAGTCTTAAAAGTGAGATGATTTCAAAAATTAATTTTTTTTTTTAAATATCGTCTTCCAGTAACATATTTAAAAGTAATCCTCCTAATGTGTTCAAAACTCGTTTCTTTACAGATAGATGAAGAATAATAACAAATAACTTATTTCTTTGAATTCATTCAATTACATTAGAGGGTAATTTTACTAATTCTTAATTAAAATATACGCTTTTATTTGTATTGGTTTCTTCCAGTTGTCTTCAAACTTTGTAAACTCACGGAACCCTTAAAACTATGAGGGTGTTTCCAAGGAACCTCACCCAAGCCTTTGAAAAATATGTCTTAAAATAATATTTGAAGTATATAGATCAACACATGCTATATAAGTACTTTAAGTGAAGACAATTTAAGAAAAAAAAACATTTTTTTTATTAAGAATTGTTAACACAATATTAATGTAATTCACTCATTAATAGCATTAATACGTGTTATCTACCCTTGCATTATATTTAGTAACTGGGATATGCGAATGTATTTTTTTTTACACAACGTTTGAAATCTAGGTCTGTGACGGGTGCTTACACGTTTCACTAACCTTCTCTCAAATTCTTTTAAGATTGTATTTATTTTAACCAATCCCCGCTGAGAGCTAAAAGTGTGACTTATGCAAATAAGATAGTTTCGGGTTTAGCGAGTTCGAAAGAGATATAAAAGGGAGAAATGAAATGAAGAGGAGAGGATGACTACGTGTTTTGATAGAGGAGTTAACTACGAGATTGATTAAGAAGGTGGTTCTAGGAGATTAGTTTAACTAAGTGAAGTTTGTTAGCAGAAGGAAGATAATTGAAAAAAGTTCATTAATTCGGTTCGGACGTAACTGAAGATATCAAGGATTGAAGCCGCTCTATAGATCCTTCAAGTAGTATAGAATCCTGTCTTAAAAGGATATCAGGTCTGTTATTTTCCTAAATTAAGTTATAAATGCGTAGTTTGATTATATGCGTTATCCGCCGAGGTTTCAGTTAGTGTTCCGTCGTTCATAATTGAATTCTGAGCTCACTCCACTGTAATTTGTTGTTCTTAAAGTTTGATTAATATTTGTGTATTTCTCTCATAAGGATTAATAAATAATAGTGATTTATTAATTACGTAGTTGTTAATTATGAATCCAACATACCCGAATTTAGATAATGTGCAAAGGGGAGTTAATAATCATAGGGGTAGTGAGAGACTACGACAGGTCTATTGAAGCTATCTGCAGTCATATTTCATATTCGGCATTATTTTGTTGCCCCAGTGCCGGTTTATCCATTGACCCTTGGGGCGGGCACCCAGGGGCCCGGAGAGACCCAGAAGGGCCCGAATAAGCTGTACTTAACCAGATTTTCTGGTTATAAATTTCGATTCTTCAGTCAGAAGGGGGTCTGTAGATCTTCTGCGCCCAAGCTCCAAAATGAGCTAAAATCGGCACTGTGTTGCCGTACGTTGAGCAGCAATATGTTGTTTATACCTATGCCACCTGTCTGACGTAATCAGATCGAGGCCCACGAAATTCATCATGGCAACGGGCTAGAGATACGCCTGTCGTTAGCCGAAGCTTTAAGCCCATGAAGGTGACAGTGCGATTTTGCTCACGATAGATAGCGACACCATTCGGGCCCACTGATTTAACGAGCACGTACTCCGTTTGCACTCGGCGGATATCTTGTGACATCGGGCATCGAACCCAGGCCTTCCGGTCTGGCGTCCGATTCTCTAACCACTAGGCTACCCAGAGCCCTAAGTAATATTTTTAACTGAAATATATTAAAATAGAAATAACACGTTGGAAACTTCTACGTATTCTGCAAATTTACAACCTAAACTTTTTGAAATGTTTCTGCTTAAATTTAGATTTTAAAGTCGAATCTATTCATTTATGTTCCTCATTATTTCATTGCCAGTCTTATGATTCACCCATTCATACTTAGCTTTTTTGCATTGGGAAATATTATCTTACCGTTGTTAGGCGGTTTTTTTTTAATGTTCTCCTTTGAAGACAGTTTTTTTTTCTTCCTTTACAAGTGGAAAAAGATACATTGTGGTAAAATTTTTAACACTGCCGTTCAAATCTGACTCATTCCATTGCAATTAGTGTTCCAAAACATTGCACTGACAAGTTTAAAATTATTTTCTAGAACCCAGGATCATAAACAACAGAATATTCCTAATCTAGGTAATATATATATAAAGAAAAAATTTTTTAATATTCTTTCAATAAATTTTAATAAATATTACAGAAAATTACTAAAAAAAGAGATTTCCCGCGACCGAATTTACTTTTTGTAATAATTCAGGAGAATAATTCCGGATATCTCGTGATGAGTAAGTGAGTGAATCACTTTTCCCCTTTTACCTAGATTATCTTATATGCCTCTGCAACCCTCTGGGAGTTGAGTTCTCAGAGAAACTCATTTATAGCAGATCTCTACTCAATCAAAGAAACATGTTTGCCAAATTCCAAGTCTGTAGGTCTAATAGTAGGTCTACATATTGGATAAAAACACAGAGATATAAACATAAGATAAGATGGAGAATTTTTTTTTTGACTTAAGGGTACAGTCAGATTTTCTACTACAGCCAACTCTCGATAATTCGAAGTTGTAGGGATCGAAGAAAAAGTTCGAATTATCAAGAGGGCAGGAAAAAACTCCCAAAATACACGAAGAGAAATTTTTTCTAACGCATTTAAATTTGAAACTATGTATTAAAACAATTGTGTACATATGTATAAAATTAGTTTAAAGTATTTTTAAAAAGTATCTGTATAATATTTATATAGTACAAATTTTTTATACAGAAGTTAAAAGTCCCGTATTTAAAGAATACATTTATGTATTAAAAACTATTAGTAAAAGAATACATTTATGTATTAAAAACTATTCGTAAAAGAATACATACTGTACATAATTATCAGATTATTTTTCGTCATAAAAGGTAATCTTTAAAAATCTGTTTAATCTGTTATCGGTTCCCTCAGACACTGTCCCCAACACCATTGGTACTTGAAGGCAGGGTCTATTATGGCCTATGCCTTATTTGGTGCCACATACCATAAGATTAGGACACAGATGAGTCTTGAATCGTCATGTCACTTCGACGTAAAATACACAATCCTACGCATCTCTTCTTCACAATAGCGGATCATCTTTTCTAAACACATATGTAGCAAGGCCACAGGTTAAAAGAAAGATATGGAAAAAGTGCGGTCGGTCTATTGTCCACTTGAAGATGCAAAGCAATAAATGCGTCTTTTTGCTTAAAGAACCGGGAGACACAAAGAAGGGATGGCCGACAGATGGTCATCAAAGGGGCTACGTTACAGGGACGAGACACGCAGAGACAATACAACACAAAACATGTAAGCTCCAATCTGTTTGCTACAGGACTCTATATGATAAAAGAGTGTTCGAATTTTCGAGAGTTTTATTAAATAAATTCGAATTATCGCGTGTTGTAGTCTGACCAGCCGCAGATTTTACTTCGAAATATTGAGTATACCAAAACGTATTGTCTTAGTTCGAAATATCAAGAGTTTTTCTAGGGGCTGAGCATATACTTCGAATTAGCGAGATTCGTATTATCGAATATTTGAGTTAGCAAGAAACGACTGTATAATATTATTCACCTAAGGCTCGATCTAAACTTAAAATTATAATATTGTACAGGTTATTAACTCACACTGCATAAAACCGTTTTCTTATAATGCGTGTTTTTAAATTAATAAAGAATGTGCATTTTGTTACTCAGTTGCAATCATTACTTCCGCATTTAACTATTTTACGAAAGCCTGAGTCAATATACCTCACATATTTCAAATTGCTTTCCTGCATGAGGTAATTTATTTCCTTAGCAGTTTCTTGGTTCTTGTTTATTCAGTAGTATTTGCAAGAGATTACATTTAGTCGGCGCTGATAAGCTGAATAAGCGGGGAAAAGAAAAGTACAAAATCCTAAGTCAGCGACTCTCTGGGCGTAGGGTTGCCGGAAAAAAAAGCTGTCAAATATTATTGTTGTCAAATGAATTGTCGCCAAGCGGGGAAAGAAAAGTTACGCAATGAATTTTTAAGCTTTGGAGTTCTTTACCATTTCTTTTTTGCGTTTTACTATGCAAAGTACATAATCTTTTTTCTTTTTTTTTTCAAATTGAGTTTTTTACTTCAAATAAAGGCAATTTGGCAATTGAATACTGATATTTTTTCTTTGCAAACAAACTTTGTAAAAACAGTTAACTATATAGTTAACTTAATAAAAAAATCAAGTAATAACTTACAACTTCAAATAACTTATATCGAAGTAAAATAAAATTTCATTCCGAAAGCTTTGGATAAATTGAAGTAAAAAATCAATATTAAAAATTAAGTTTTTTTGACCATCAATTAACGTGTCATCCTAATTAGTACGTTAAAAAAAGAATGCAAAATAAATAAAATAAAATAAACTCTGAAAAATAAGAGCAAACAAATTTCGAGAAAATTGGGAGGCTAATATTTTCATCACGGGGTACTCAAACATGTCAAGTACTTAGGGATTTTATTTTATTTTATATATTGTATGTGTTTTTTCCTATTGTATTATATTTATATCAATGCTACATTTATATATTACATACATATTTTATTATATTTATAGTAATGTTTTATATAAACTCACTGGCGCAACAGTCCAGGGCGGGCCAAGACCTACTGTGCCCATCTCAATTTTCGTGACCTTGGGTGCTGAGGTGCATCACAGTACCTCGGATCAGTCTCGTTGTCACCTAGTGTTTTAGAACAGGGAACGGCAACCTTTTAGCTGAGGGTGTGCCAAACCAATCTACCAATACGATTCAGTGTCCCACACATTAGGAGACTTTTTAAACAATTCGATTCCCACGATAATGCATGCAGAGTTGGAGAATAGAGGTCAATAATATAAATATTTACAGTTATATTATAGATTAATTTTGCATCATTTAAAGATATTTCTCGGTATAAAATACAGCTATTGCTTCAACAAAAATAAGAAAAATTAAAATTTTGCATATATTATATATTTTTTTAGCGTTTTTGCTAAAGTAAGAAATAAACAACATAAAATATTAATATTTCCCTTCATTATACAGTTAAATAAAAATAAAAATTTTAATGCGAACTTATTGCTTGCACCGCTCTTCTTTCATACCGCAAAATCAGGCTTCAATTTGACACAAATCTGAGAATTCAATTATTAAACAATTTCCTTTCGGGCTTGAAATATTTTATATTTGAGGAAAGATTTTTTTTAGATATGTAGAACCACACACACACACACACACAAATGCCAGCAGAGTGCATGCGATTTTCTCTCTTCAAACAATTAAGCATCTCCAGCAACGACCAATAATTTACAAAACAGTTGTAAATTTATCTTTAGAGTTGTTTTTTCAGATTTTTTCGAAATTCCGTAAATGTCTTTAATTCTGAAGAGGCTTGTTAAATAAGGTCCCTTACAAATTTATCAACTTCCATCCACTTAAAAAATGACAAATTTGTAGAGTAGTGCAGAGTGCCACTGAGAATTGTACTGCGTGCCACAGGTTTCTGACCCCAGTTATAGAATATTGTCTAGGGTCCTTTGCAAGGTTTTTGGATTGTCAAATTCGAGGGGTTGCATCTCATTCAGATTAAAAATTGATTATTATTCTTTAGTTTGCCTTACCTGCATATCGCGTACTCATTTCTAGTGTTTAACTTACAATTAGTGGAGGTAATTTATTACAAATTTTGTAATCGTTTCGAGTTCAGTTCAGTGGCTTTTTCACCTTGACTGTGTTCGGATCCCTCCTCCCATCGGGTGACATAATACTGAGTGATCAACTCAGTCAACATGAACAAGAGGTACCGCGACAATCTTTGGTACTTGACCTAGATTCAAAATTATGAAATCTTTTGCCAAAGCTCTCGGGTTGCTTTGAAGTGCAATATTAAAAAGAAAAATCTATCAATCTCATATTAATGTTGCCTAAGAATGAACATGTTTCATATCAAAATCTGCTACAAATGTTTTGTTTTTTTAATTTTCAACCATGGTCTATTTTTATGGTATTTGATAAATGTATAAAATCGTGGATTTTCTTCATTTGATATTTAAATTCAAAGTGATTATAGAGTGATCCGTGAATTTTACGCGATATTTACGTTCATCGCTGTCCGAGGATTGATAATGCTTTGGGCGATGTTATTCATGTGTTAATTTAGCCCCCCCCCCTGGATTATTTTGCTTTAAAACATGAAGTATATCTTATATTTCCTATATTTATATACAACCTCTGACATTAAAATTCTGGGAATAGTCCTGTATCATTAACTCAGATGAAATATTAATGACAGAGTTACATTACTGTCCTTTGAAACAGTCACCTCCCATAACTATGCACCGCTGAGATCTGCTACACTTGTCCTGGAAACTTTGCAAGATGTCTTCTTTTGAGATGGAGTTCAAAAGCCTCATCACGTTTCGTTCCATGTCAGGAGTATCGTCAAATCTCTTTTTTTTTGTTGCCAGGAACTGTTTGACAATATTAGCTGTGTGAGGGCGAGCATTGTCGTGAACAAAAGAACATCAACCTTGCTGTGCGTACTGGGGTCGTACCCTGCGTAGATGTTTCATAAAACGGGTTAAAATTTCAATGTACCTTGTAACATTCATCGTCCAGATATCATGCGCACAGTTAATCTCGACGATCTTTCTTGATTAATTTACTCACTTTCTCAATGTTTTCATCACTGACAGAGGTCGCTACGGGGGTTGTCAAAAACACATTCCCGGTCTTTTCAAAAACGGGTGAATCATTCGTACACACACTTCATGGACAGTGAATGATTTTCATAAACATACACCAGCATCGAATAAGTTTCTGTCGGTGTCTTGCCAAGCTTAAAACAAAACTTTATATAGATCTTTTGTTCGTTCACTTTCCTGTTCTCGGTTAAAAACCAACGCACTAAACAAGCACTTTATAAAACAAGTCTTACACGGAACACAATCAACGCTTATCTGAACAACGGGGGGTGGATAGTCAACACCTCCCGCTATGTATATGCAGCGTTTTGTTTCGCCAGTATTGCCAGATAGGCAGTTCTGGCTTCATTCACCGAACTTTATTGTCAGAGGTTGTATATAAAAATAGATGTTTCTATATATGACCTCGCTTCACTGTAACACCGATCAACTGATCACTATGAAAATTGGCATGTATGTGTATTTTTTGTGCAAAAGGTTTTTGTGCTATCCTCTTTGTTGCAGCTCCCCACCAAGTAGCGCTACAGGATATCAACTTCTGCACCGTTCAATCAATCACCAAATTGCCAACATGGTCACCAAAAATGTCACCAACGTTTCACTATGTTTCCATTGAATCGTTATTATGATGCAAGAAACGGAGTTGCTTGCGAATATTACAATTTTAACATAAAACAAATACAACAGAAAGTAATATTAACGGATTACACATCCAGATATAAATTATTTACGCTATTTTAAGCGTTCATTTCACAAAATTAGTAACAATGTGCTACTTTTGCTGAGCAGAAATTAGCTTAGGAAGACGTTTTCAAAAATCGACCCACAAGAGAGTTACGGGGCGTTATAAATGAAAAAAAAATCCTTTTTATCAGCTAATAGATCTACAGACTTAAAATTTAGCAAATATGTTTTTTTTTTTTGTTCAGCTGAGAAACGCAAAAAGCTTTCTTTTTGTTTAATTTACAATTCACGTAAAATTAACTCCTTAAAAACTTCTTTATCCTTCAATCTTTATTGTTTAATTTTTCAATTTACCCGTGCGAATAACTGGTATACCAGCTAGTAAGTAATAAATATTTATCAAAATCGTTTATTTTTAAGGTAATTCAGTAACATCTGAGTTTTAATCTAATAATGACCCAGTTCTGAATCTTCTTATTTCCAAAACTTGATTTTGATTATTTTATTAGTGAGGAATTTGTTTAATCTCATCCCCCCCCCCCAGATTTCAATTTCAAAATAACATTTATTTGGTACTAAATCTAAAAAGTGATTTTTTACTGGCTTTCAGAATTTATTACCTGCATTTAAAGACTGCCTTCTTTAATTTAACAATTGAGAATACTCGTTTTTTAAGTAAAGAAGTAGTAAATATCAGTACGAAATATTCACACTATATTTTATATTAGTTTTAATTAGTATTTATCTTTTTTTTCCTTCACAAACCGAATAAATTCATTCCACAGAAAGTTTGCCATATGCCCTTCTTTTTTTTTAAAATCTTTTTTACCTTCACAAACCGAATACATTCAATTTCACAGGAAGTTTGCCCCATACGCCTTTCTTTTTTTTCTCCCTTTTAAACTTAACACAACCAGCGATTATATAAAAACTGATCCAGTGAAGTTACTCGAACAGAATGAAACTCAGAAATGTATTTCCCATTTTTGAATACTTAGGCATTATAATTATAGAATAATTAAATATTTAAAACATGTAAAAAGAGAAGTTTTCCCGAAATGGATAATTAAAGAATATTTAAAAAATTCTATTCAATTATGCTATAATTATATAATCAGTTGGAAAAAAAAATCTTGGACATGGCTTTTAGCTATATAAATATTTTTGCTATTTACTTTCATTAATTTTAGAATTGATCCTAATTTTTTTTTTTTTTATAAATAACTGTAATTTTTTTCCATAAAAATCTCAACGAGGTGTTTGATTTCATTATTTTGCATGAAATATTTTCGTAGCAAATATATTGTATGCAATAAACGATGCGCATAAGAAAAAAAATTCTGCGTAAAGTATTTCTGATACACAATACAAAAACAACGTTTTATGCTTGAGTAGTTTTATTAAAAAAGGAAATGAAATGTTTTATTTCATTAAATATATGGAAGATTCATTGATTAAAAAATATTCTCGAAATTTAAGTCCAATAGGCTTACCTTTGATTCATTCCACTTATTCCGTTTCACTTATTCTTGTAGTTTCTTTTTCGAAAATTACCTCTAATTCTATTTCAACGCAAACGATTTTTATTTTCTGCTGGAACAAAATTTATATTTTAAAAGCGGGAATCTCAAATTCAGTAATAAATAAGGAATCGAATTTAATAAAAAAAAATGCAGATAAAATACGAAAATGTAATGAAAAAATAAATGAATAAACAGTGAAAGTATAATTTTGTTTCATTTTCTTTCTTGTTGACTGAACAAAAATGATTCTATTCCTAATTTGTAATCTGGCATCAAGTTTGATTTTTCACACCTTTTTTTTTTTTTTGCTCCATTATTATTCTTTCTCACTCTTTCATCTCCCCCCCCCCTTCTGTAAGTCTATTTTATTCGGTTACTCATGCAGATTTCGTGAGGGAACGCAAACAGCGAACTGATTGAAGGACGAATTTTCCGTCAATCGAATAAATTTCCGTTCAACAGTAAGCAAATATTTCTTAAGCCCCAAGTGTCATTCTAGAGAGCCATGAGGGTCACATACGTACTCTTCCATGCGCTTTCGTGCGGAAGTGAAGTACTTCAGGATTTTTTTAAATATTTATTTTTCTTTCTTTCGTTATATCCACTGTACCTATAATGCTCTCATTCCATTTGAAAGGATTTTCAGAATCTTATTAAGAAGACTGTGGAATTGGAAACTTCGAATGGTGTTTGAAATGGGAAAAATAATAGGATTTGAAAGCTCAACGGTAGTATATTGTATACTTCGAAACAAAAATATATTGAAGTGCTTAAAATAATATTATTGTTGTGGGGGTAATAGAATGAAAATGGTTAAAATAGAAAAATAAAATTTGATAAATGCATTCAGCCAAACAATATTTCACAGTTTTGCCATGAAATTATCAGAAATATTAAATATAAAAAGTTATAAATCGTAGAATAAGAAAAAGTTTTTTAATTAATCAATTTAAAAGTTTTAAATCAATTGAAATTATCCTATAAGAATATATTTTTCATGTTTCATGTATGTTGTCAAAATTCGATTAATCTACCATAAGCATTTACGAAATTCGAAAACGATAGTAACGAGAGAGAGCAACAGTAAATTTAAAAATAAATGAATACTTTACGTCGAAAGTTTTTAGAATTTGACAAGCCAGAAAATAAAAGATTATCTCCATATCTCTTTCAAATGTGCTTACATGAATAAATCTGGCATCATACTAAAAAAAAGCTCTTTCAAGAAAACGATGAAATTCTTTTCAAGCACACCATCCGTTTAATTTAATTCGGCTGGTTACAAAAAAAAAATCATCGACGTGTACTTTTTTCTGGAAGATATAATCTCTCCTGAGATTGTATGTAACTATTGTATATTGTAAAGAAATACCCTTTTTCTCTTTCTTCTCAAATCTCAAAAAGATTAGAAGATTTGTCTCAATGGGGAGATAAGGAAGGTTTCTTTTTAATGAAAGTAATGTTACTTAAGGAAAAACTTGGCTACCCAACCTTTTGAAAATAAAAATAAAAGTACTCCCTTTTTTTAACGTTTTATTTAAGATTATTTAATTGTTCAGGAGACCTTTTTGCTCTCTTTAAGACCTATTAAAACATTGTTTATACCTAAAAACTGTGTCTTATTTTCGTTTCGGCATCTATTACATGAGCAGATGTTTTCAATTCTCTGGGCAAAAAATATTTATACTTTTAAAAATAAATTTAGTGTGTTAAATGTAAATATTTTTCTGTAAAGAGTTAACGAGAATACATTTTTTTCTGTTTTCCAACTAAAATGATATATACATTTAATAATCATAGCAAAATGTAACAACTTTATTTTATAACATTATTTTCTTAACTTATGGTGAAAGATTAAATTTCCAGAAAATTTTTATTAAATTTACTAGAATGTTTGTGACTTTTACTTTTAAAAAAAATTCTTTACACTGGATAGAGCAAAATATTCGAAGTTTAACTTGAAACTGTTAAATTATGGAACATATTTAAGAAATTATCTATGCAGAGATAATTCATATACTAATGAAATTGAGTGCTAGTACGCTTATTTCAAATAAATTTTCTAGGTGTTTATCTTGAAATTCTTTTAAAGTAACCTCTTCAATTTGTAAGCGCATTTATTCTGAAATTTCAACGATTCTTTGGTCATTTTATCTGGTGTTACATTTTCAATCTCTCTTAATGAATAGTAAAATAGCCGTATGCAACAGCTCTGTTTTCTTAGCCGTTTTAATTCCAAGAGCAAGTGCATTGCAGTTCTTTAAGAGAGAACACGTTCAAAAACTTAAGTGTTAAACCCACTTCGTAATACAGTAGAGTCCCGAAAACTCGGCACTCAATAACCCGGTAGTCCGGATAACTCGGCCACACCTTTGCTGGTCGAAAAGTTTTTGTAAAGTTGTCTTCTTAGTTTTCATTTTTGATAGCTTTATGCCTTAACATAAAGTGTTTTTTTAAGATATGTCTGATCTGGTAAATTACTTTACACTATGTATTTGGAGGATGTGTTATGGGTTAAAATTCAATTTGGATGCATTCCGACAAAACTTAACAGCTTTATTGTAGACGCATATTGAAAATCTTCGGCGTACTGAGTGCTACTACGGGATCCGGTGCAAGATTGAATATGGTTTTTATATCTGGGCAAATGGGCCGCGTTTGCAGCTCCCAATCCCATATTTAGCGGGGAATAGATGTGGAACGACGTGTTCATTTTTTTGCTGGATATGTTGCTTCCTGATTGGCTAATCGTATAGTTAAAGCTCATGGAAGATGTTAAAAAAGTTCACAAAGGAGAGCTGAAAAGCTTCTCTCTCATTGGTGTATGAGAGGAGAAGACAGTGACTCTCAATGGCTGCCCAAAAGGTCTAAGACGTGAAATATGTGCAAGATTGAATATGCTAAGCGTAACCATAATATATCCTACGAGCCTTGTGGAGAAAACTTGTACTAGTCTAGATGTACACTCCATTGTAAGGTAGTGCCATCTAGTGAGACAAAATATAGGATGTGCTACATATCCATTAATTTTCATGTAATAAATGCTGTATGCCTTCATAAAGTAAGTGCTTTTCCTTTGCTTAAGGATTTGGGCAATTTATTTTCTGTTGTATTCTCAAGCAAACGATGCATACAAGTGCAGAACTATATTTTCTGAGGAAACATTCGTACTTTTTCTTTTTTAATTCCATTTTATTCTCGATAACCCGGCATTTTCACAAACTCAGCCACCCTTTAGTCAAAATTAGGCCGAGTTTCCGGGATTGTACTGTACTAAACCGCGCTTAATAGAAGTCGACTTGTAATTTTATACTTCGGTTTTAATATCTATACTAATATTATGTGACGATAAGACATAACATATTTAATGTATTGCAGATTTAATCATATGATACGATAGTTTTTATTTTGATTTGAGATACGAAAACATGCTATCCAAAGGTTATGAATCTCTTTCTTACTCTAACAACCAGGCAACAAAAGCTGTTATAAATATCTATATATATATATATATAATTTCCGATTATATTTAATATTAATATTTCTTATTACAATATATATATATATGTAATAATATACATATATAATCAAATAAAATGAACAATATTAACTTTTCACTTTGAAAATAGTCTTCATATTTAAATCAAAGTTATGTTTGGAACTGTGTACAGTGTTCTGATCTAAAACAATATAAATAATTTTTAAAAACGTTCAATTATTAGAAAAATTAAACAGTTATCCAGAAACAACTAAACAATGCTTTATAGTCTTGTTAATGTAGACAAATTTTATATAAATCTAGGAAAAATTCCCTCGTTCAAAGGATGTTTATAGTAAACAAAAATAATCGAATTTCAGTGTTTTTATTTGAACTTGCTATTCTTATTTTGTCTCTGAAGTGTATCTGGTCCTTACAGCTGACTGCTAACGGATCTATATTTTCTTGTACCGGAGATTCAAGGAAAGTATCCGTTATCCCTCCTTATCACAGAATAAAGAATTGCCATCGCAAAATCCGTTTGACAGTGAACATTAAGAATGTAAAAAAGGTATGAAAAATTTAAACGTACATTTTCAAATTATTGTTACAGATAGAACAAATACTTGTTCGGATCCTATTTTAGTCCACATCTTTGTTCATTGCCTAGACGATTGGTTATAGTCATATTGGATAGAAAGGTACTTATGTCTTATACCGTCGGCCAATTTCGACAAATAAAAAGATGTCTCCAATTCAAAAGACGTCACCAAATGCTCTCCTCATTATTATTGTTTTGGAACAGGCGAAGGAGCGATATTCTGCTATTGGCTGCATATCGCGCCATTTGGCAATGTCTTTTGAATTGAAAAATGGGGATTCGACGGTATAATACGTAAACACCGATATAAATCCAATACAGAAAAAAGGAACTGTTGGTGCAGTTTTTTCCCTCCTCTTTTGCCAAAGGTGTAAATTAAGATAGGATTTTAACTACATAATTATATCTATATATTTTCTTCGGTTAAAGTGTAGAGTGAGGGGGGGGGGCTTGGCGATATAAGTTTCTTTTGGGGCCGAAATCAATCGCCAAGCTACTTCATTTAGCGATAGCTGTTTTTGGCAACCGGATTAGATAGCCAAGCTATCTAAGATATCTAGATAAAAATCACAAAATTCAAAGGACCATCCTCCTAATCTACACTTAAACCATTTCCTTTCTGTTACTGATCTGGGTACGTATTATCGCAACCTATTGGTGACTTTATATGAAACAAAGCAACTGGTTACCAATTCAGCGCGTACGACACATAGGAAATCGGGGTTACCAACTTGGCAAGTTATTAATAGATTTGGTGACTGTAGCGACAATACGTAAGTACCCCCTGATCTGTTTAAAAATAGTCTAATTACAAAAATGTTTGAGTTTCATAGCAAAAAACCGTGGTACTTACGTACTATCGCAACAATGCCAACGTTTAAGATAACTCGCCAAATTGTCAGCCTTGATTTCACATGTGCAGTTCACTGTGCTTCGTGGCAACCATGTGCTTCGTTTCATATTATGTCGCTAATACGGTTGCGATAATACGTAAGTACCAAAATCCTAAGTTCAAAACTCATTTTTACCGAAAATAGTGGTACGAATATTATATATGTTACACATTCAATATAAATGCGCCTAAAACTCTTCAGAAGTGCTTAATGTGGTTATCTGGAGATCGAACTAATTTGATCGAAACTTATCGAGGTATCGAAAGTGATTTGGGTACTTAAGTATTATCGCAACAATCGCCAGCTCTATTAATAACTCGTCAAGTTAGCAACTCGGATTTCCTATGTGTCGTACGCGCTAAATTGGCAGCCATGTTCTTTGTTTCATTTTATGTCGCCAATAGGTTGCAATAATACGTAAGTACCCTAATTTGATATTGCTACACTACGGATTTTCCCACCAAATACTTGTAAAATTTCACCAAGTTCGTGAGGTAACACTTCAATACTTTAATGTTAGTGTGGCTGGTAAACTTCTATTTGATATGTTTGGCATGTATCAATAATAAAGTAGAACTGCGCATAGAGCAATGAATTTCTTGCTAACAGCTGGTAAAGGCTGCAAGATCCTCTGGGAACTATTTATGTTGATTTAAATGAGATCCTTGTTAATTGTGGTATCGTCCCAAGCCGATAAACGTTACCGAGACATCTTTAACATCCATATGATATCGTTTGCGTGTCTTCAGCATCTCACTAAAAACCTCAATTTCAACAAGACAATATATCGCACTAACATTCGAATAGCTCGAAGAATACTTACTCTACAGACATGTCCTTGTTTGCTGGCCATCTAGAGCATCTGAGTTCAATACTATTCGACATTATATACAGAGAAATGTTCAATATTTTCCCACTCCATCAAATCTTCGTAAACTTTGGGAGATTCTTGAGATGTTAGAGTTCGCATGTCTTTCTAATGCTTCTTAACGAGTCCATATTAAGATGAATCTCTGCCATCTTAAATGAAATATGTGGTATTATACGATATTTTTATACAGGTATCTCTAATTCAATTGTTTTTCATCACACACACACATATATATGAAATCATATTTATAACTATAAAATTTAAGTATTTTGAAATGTCTATGAGTCTGCGATTGCACATTTCCTTGAATATAATCATCATCAAAATAAAATAAAATAAAACAAGACTCTTAAGAGCTTTTGCAACTCTCATCTAGTTGAATAAAATTGATCTTAATGCCTTAAAAACTAATTTTAATTTTTATTTTAAGGGATTACCGTAAAATCCAACATATAGCATGCACCGATGTTTTCAAGCAGCAGTTTTTTATTTTCAGATATACTCGACGTATAAAGCGCACCCCCTTTTTACAAAGAATCCTGAAATGTACGTGTACAATGCTCTTATGTTTTGTAATCGTTTATTCAAGGTATTATTCCAAAAACTTTAGAAAAAATAGTACACTTCTAAATTAACAGTCCTTTAAGTTCAAAAGGAATGTTATTTCTTTTAAATAAACATATTTCGCTATGCGCAGTAGTGTAATTCCTTTTTTGCTCACATCTCTTTTTTTTTAAAGCTCTCATTTTTATACCCGGCGTATAACGCGCACCCGTAAATTTCGATCTTATTTTTTGTGTTAAAAGTGCGCGTTATACACCGAATTTTGCGATAATCAGTTACCTTCCACCTTTGAAAAGATCATGAAATCCGATTTTTTCTACAGAACCAGATAGAGAAGGATCAACATTTAATTCGAATGTAATCATTAGTTTCAGAGATATTCCAAGAACATTTTTCTTGCGCTATAAGAGATATTAGATCACTTCCTCACAAACTAATCGAAATACGCTCCCCCCTTTTTTTAACAAAACTAGATAAGAGGATCAGTAATTAAGATTGTAAATTAATATGGGGCTTCTTATATAAATCTCCGTCATTTTCCCGACCATGAGTTTTACTTGAAAAATTCAAGAACCATTCAAGAAAGACGCATTAAGTTTCAATTGAGGAGCTTTATGCTGAAGAATTGAAATATTTATGAATTTTGGTAAATAATAACTATTTTTTTTCTTCTTAAAACTGAATTAAACATTTTATATTATTTGGAGGAAAATATTATTGCTCTATTTCTTCCTTAATTTTTTTGATTTAGAAGCAATTACTTATCGTTTGGTATACAATTTTTTTTTAAATTGTGGAGTAGAAAATTTTTTATCGTCAAATGTTTGAGGTATTTTTTAAATTGTTTTATACACTACATGTCATTAAAAAGGCTACATCAGGAAGAATGGGCCAAAAAATTCAGCGAAAATTTGGGTAGGTGCAACTCACTGAGTTATGAAATTGATGTTAAATGCGCAGTTCTTTGGCATGCGTTTAGAAGCACACAAGGGAAGGAACCCGCAGAATGAGCAATATCGGTGCCAAATCATTCTTGAGTATTTTTTTTTTCTTGTCACAAAAAAAAAGTGAGACAGCAAAGTGTGCTTAGCCTCCTCCAGCAGTGATTGTGTTTCAGATGACAGATAATTTTACGAAGGACATGGTGATTGGATGAAAAAGGACAACTCGGTCCTTGCGTCAAATCACTGCTGACATCCGCCTAGACACGCCCATGGTGCTTCAGCTGTAGTAAAGGTGATTAGAACAAGAAAATGTGGCAAAATTTCAGGAGTGATGGTGTGATCAAAGCGCAAATGGATTTATGTATTCGTCGATGAATGATGGAGACCTTCCCCCACCAACTATTTCTGTCCCTTTTTATAGTACATAAAGAGCCCCCTTTATGTTATGATATCGATTAGAACCATTTCTCACTAATTGGTTGCTTGAAGTATGCTCTTATGGCGTTCGCCAAGAAAACTTCATTTGATCCTACAACACAGACGACTCCTCTGGTAGTAGTGCCGGGTTAGAGCGACGTAGATGACAGAATGAAGATCATGTTCTCAGACAAGTCACATTTCTGTTTGTCCGATAACAGATGCTATATACTACGAGGACCGCAGTGGCTTAGTTGTTATGATCACGAAGTCGTGTCCAGCGTTTTGCGGGTTCCTGTCCTGATGCCACTGAAGTCCCGCCGTGTAGAGGAACTGCTGCACGTTAAATCAGTCGAAGCTCAAAGTCCTCCCGTTGGTGTGGTTGTTTGGAATTATGGTGATTTTTGGATTCTCTCCGATAAGCGTAGTTCACTTCAACACCTTTACAAATGGTGAATTGTTGGCGACAAAACCATTGTCTCCATCTTACGCAAACGAACCATATATCGATACACCATGATATTCATTTTCAGTTGATCCCATCTCACGTCGAACTTTATGGCAATGAAATGGCGGACAAACTAGCAAAGGAGGGCTGTAATCTTTCAACTCCCTCTACATCCGCCCTTACCTATCTAGAATCGTTAAAAAAATCTCAAAATTTGGTAGAGGGAAGGGCGCCTCTTACTCATCATTGGTATGCGGGTAATAGACCCGGATTGGCCCTAGCCCTCAAGTGTGATAGATGCTCCCAGACTGCACTTTCTCGTTCTGCTAGAGATCACATTAAGTACCTTTCATTTTTAGCGAACAAGATCTTCATCTGTCCAAGGTGTCAAGATCACCAGGCTTTCCCGGAGCCCATTATGCGTTGTATGGATCTTATAATCAAAGCTATCTACACGATCCCCTTCTTGACTCTGATTTCGGCAGACCCTGGAGGATTAGCAACAACAACAACAGTTATGCATGATACTTCTTCCACTTCATATAATAAAAATTAAAGTATTTATTTTCTGCAAAAAAAAAGCTCTAAATATTTGTCGGTTTTTTTCTAGTGATGAATCAGACGATGCTGCAACTGAAATTCAAGATTCTAAATAAGACCGGAAGTATTCGAAATATAAAATTTAGTAAGAACATATTTAAAACATCTAAACCTTAAAACTCCTTTTAGCTGTACGATTTCAGTAGAATTTCCATGATTTTTCTGAAGATAGAACAAATTGCTAGTTTTGTTTTAATGTTTATGTTTACAATATTGAATTAAAAGAATAAAATTTCTTTGTTAGATAATCATTGTTACTTTTTCCCATACTATCCATCCTTGATCACCCAATTACAGAACTGTAAAATTAGTTACATTCGTTACAAATTGAATTATACGAAGAATTCAGAACTTTCGTTTAAAATTTGATGCTGTTTGAATATTTTTTTCCTTAGTTGATAGCCGATTATGAAATTTTCAGTGTTTTTTTCGTTCTTACTATTCTATTTCTATTCATTTATTTAATTTAAACAGAGGCATTGCTAGATAATTTCCTTTTCATGTAAAGTTTGGAACTCCATGAGAATAATTTTAAAAAATAATTTATCTTTTTTTTTGCAATTTTTTTAAAATTACCATTGAGAATTAAACACATTACATTGTGTTTCTGAGAGAAAAAAAAACACTGAGTATTGCCAGGTAGAACAAAAGGATATTTTTGCAAATGCCAGATTGTCAATTGCTTGCTTGATTAAAAATCTAGGGTTATGCTGTAGAATAATGTGAAATAGTGTACATTTTATAGAAGATTGAATCTAATTGTGATATTCTTTCAGTAAATGTGGAACTAAGAATTGTTAGACTAATATCTGGTAAAATGAAAGTATGTTGAATGGTATAATCAATGGTTTCTTTGAATTATGTTTGGGGTAAATTTTTATCTTGAAATAATTAAAACCATCAGTTAAATTGCTCTGATATTTATTTTAAGAAGCTGGATATGGGTGATCAACAATGTTTCCAGTGTATTTTATGCTTAAATGAACATGTTCTCTTGATGTTCAAACTAATCTTGGAGAAATTTTTCTATAATTTTTTTTGTTTATTAGATAGTTATGTATGTAATATTGGCAGTTTTGTTATTCTCGGGGGAAAAAACAAATCTCAAATAATTATGACAATTTATTTACTCATTGTTAGAAGTTGCAAGAGTTAGTTCAAATATGTTAGTATAGGTAAAAATTAAAATTATTGGTCTCTGTAGAAAGATAGAGGTCTTTTGTCCACTGGGGGCTGAAATTATTGCTGAATTATGAAGATTGTCAAAAGCTTACGTTTCGCTATTTAGAGACATGATACACTCTTGCAAAAAGAATTTCAGTAAAATTTTGAAGAGATGGGTTGGAAAATATTATTTTTGCCATGGTGTTGTGTTTGTTGATTATTTTATAAATTATTATCATAGTATGTTTTAAGATTTTTCTCATGGAGTTTTTTACAATAATTTTCTTTGGCCTTTTTTACCATAAAATTCAAAACTTTACTTTTGTATGTTTGTGATATCCATTTCTAAAAAGGTAATTTTAATTAATACATATTTTTGGCTATAAATTTTACTGGTGTCTGAAGTTTTTGGGCATTAATTTTTCCTTCATGGAAAATAAGTGATGGATAGTATTCTGATGAATAATCTGTGAAATATTGACTGGGGTACTTTTTATTCCAAGATTAGACTTAAGACAGAGTGGGCTTCACAACTTATCTAATTAATTATTTTTGTAGCTGTGTTTTTAATTGTATATTATCAAAATAGGTGATGAATGTGTGTGGGGAATCAGTTTAATTTATAATTGATTTTGAATCCATAGTTTAATTGTTCTGGAAACGAGGGATATATTTTAAGTATTGAAATTAGTATATTTAAAGTACTGTACTCTCATAGTTGATAAGCAATTGATGAACGAACAATTTGGAAGAAAGATTTACTTTTCATAACGGTATGTAAATTAAAGTGTCAATTAGTTGAGGATGGAGGGTTTAATTATGTGAAGAAATTATGGTGTTTGACAAAAACATGGATATTGTAATTTTATGTTTTATAAGTAAAAAACAAACATTCTAAAATTTTCTTAGGACATTTTCACCTTTACATTTCATTGAACTCAATAAAGGAAAAGCAAAAGTGTGAAGAAATAATACTTAATTGGCTTCAGTATTGTTTCGATCATTATGACAGTCACCCCTATGAACATGTATCAATTTTCTTTTAATGTTATAATTTATTACACAGATACTCTTTTTAGGTAAGTTGAGTCTTAGCTGTATGTTTTCTTTAATTCTTATATTAATTGGCTCTAAACAGTTTGACGTGATGACTGATCTCATCAGTTCTAGATTTGAAGTAAATTCATAAGATAGAGAGAGAGGAGTGAAAAGAAGCAAAGGAATATTTTCCATTTTCTTAGAAATGTAAAAGGTAATGGTAATAAAAATGACAGTAATATACTAGTTGATATACCTGTTCTTTGCATCGGTGAATTGAAAAATTAAACAATACAGATTGAAGGATAAAGAAGTTTTTAATGAGTTAATTTTACATGAATTGCAAATGTGACAAAAAAAAAGCTTTTTGCATATCTGAGCTAGACAAAAAAACAAACATATTTGTTAAATTTTAAGTCTGTAGATCTAATAGATGATAAAAAGGATTTTTTTTTATTTTCACGCCCCGTAGCTCTCTTGTGGATCGATTTTTGAAAACACCTTCCTAAGCTGATCTCTGTCCAGAAAAAGTAACACGTTGTTACAAATTTTGTGTAATGAACCCTTAAAATAGTGTAAATAATTTATACCTGGATGTGTAATACGTTAATATTACTTTATGTTGTATTTATTTTATGTTAAGATTGTAAAATTCGCAAGCAATGCTGTTCTTTACATTATAATGGCGATTCACAATGGAAACATAAAGAAATGTTGGCGGGTAGAGCCAAGTTGGCATCATTTTTGGCGACCATGTTGGCAACTTGGTGATGGATTTGAACAGTGCAGAAGTTGATATGCTATAGCGCCATCTGGTGGGAGCTACAACAAAAAGGATTGCATAAAAATCTTTTTCAAAAAGAATACATATATTTGCCAATTTTCATAGTGATCGGTTGATAATAAAATCATAAAAAAATGTGCATTGAAATAAATTATGAATTTTTATTGTATTTACGGTTCATTACTTTGGCGATAATGGCTTACACATAAAATATAGATATATGCTGTCACACAATTAACGGTTTTTACAGGGCACGCCAAAATAGCTTGCAGATGGCAGAATTTTTTCCTACTTACTTGACATTTATCGTTATATTTTGGACACTTCACTCAATATCATTATAAATCATAGCCTATGTGTTATTTTGATGTATAAGCTATATTATTGTAAAGTTTCATTAAAATCCATTCAGTTGTTTTTGCGTGAAAGAGTAGCAAACATCCATACATCCGCATTTATAATATTAGGAAGTACTTGGGAACTAAACACTGGGGATTTTGCATCAGATTGAGTACCTGACTGTAAAGATCTGCTCATGCACTTCAGTGTCTAAAGTCACGAATACTGATATGGGAAAATTGGCCGTGCCCCTCATGGGCTGTTGTACCACTGAGTTTAGTTTATATCTACTTAACAATGTGTTCATCTGTAAATCAGAGTTTTCTGTCCCCATCAGGCAATGTGTATAGTTACGAAAATTTTCGAACTGGAGGTGGAGAAAAGAAAAAATCAAGTGTTGATACAATAAGATTTTAACTATTTAAAATTCAGATTTTTCTAAAAACTTGGTTCATATTTATACTGATACAAATTTCATCATAGCAATTGAAATATGACAAGTAAACAAACTACAAGATAACTCATAGTTGGTGTCTCAGACAATAATGTAAACTATGAGTTATCTTTTATTTTGTAGTTAGGAATTGATGTGTTAATACAAAAATACTAAATCAATTGACCATAAGTAATGGCAATTCTACTTGAGAAAATGTATTTATATATTTAAGTCTGATCTTGGCAAACACAAATAAAATCAAACTAACAAACTGTACGTACATTTATCATTTAGCTGTATATTATTGTATTTAGGTTGCAGCATTTTGTATTTTTCTACTCAATTCTGCTTTTCTGAATGTTTCAATATTTTTTAAAAAATTTTATTTTTTGATACAGAAATCTCCTGTTTATTATATTTTATTAATGAAATATTTAATAGAATGATTAAAAAATGAAATGTAATTGTGTAATTAACATGTTTTATACATATAAATAGAGTAGAAGTATATGGGAAAATCGTGTATTGTGGATTGAATTATGAATAAAATTCAGTGAATCAGTTGATTTTAATTTTTTTTCAAACTGTTTAGTTTTTAGTACAATAAAAGCACCTGCTATGTATTAGTAGTGTAAAATAACTATGTGAAAATTCTGAGCATTCTTATCATAAGTAAATATTTTTCTTTATTTCAAATTTAATTTTCCTATGACTGAGAATCGTATTACGTCAATTGTTCTGTACTTCTAATTAAAGAGTATTTACTGTTTTTTTCATGACATGAAGTGATAAAATGTTTCTAAATCTGTAATATAAAAAAATATAAAATGAATCAATTTTTACTTTTTTAGACACCTGAGGGTTTAGAATATATATATGTAAAAGAAGTAAATGATACTAGCACGGGCTTCAATGTTCGACTTTTTAACCCAATTGTTATACGTCTACGTCAAGAACAAGTTATCCTTGCTTATCCTTTTAGGTATTTGAGTGTAAGTATTAAGCATTTTTCTGATGTAATTCTTTATAATTGAAATTGATGTAAAAACATTTTTTTTTTTTGCTGTGATTTTACCAGCTTTCAGTATTTTGTTAAAATATATGTCACTGTGTCTGTGTGGTTGTTGAGAAGGGAAAGAAATGAGATACATACTGACTTTATAGTAAAAAAATCTTTTCTCCATACAATTCATATTCTTTTTAAATGAGTTTCCACTATTTAAATAAAATAATATATTACAAAATAATAATAATAAGAAGAAAAGTATAAAATATTTATTAATGGACTAAATTCATGACGGTCACATGATAAATATAAACACGTGTTCTACATTGAATTCAAAACGGACAATAAACTAGCTCTTACTTTTTATTCTATTTGTAAAACTTAGGTAAAATTTCAAATTGCATAATTGGGTAAAGATGCTCAAGAGTTATAAAAAGAAATTTCTGCAAAAAGATTTTAAAATTAAAGAAAAAAAAAGTCTTGTTTTATACATGTACTTTTAAATAAAATGACAAATATTAATTTTTTTTAAAAAAAAGTTTCTGTAAAAAGCGTAATTTGGCAACAACGAAGTGCATGAACTGATTTGCTGAAAAATTGCATTTATCGCGACTATGATGTCACATGTGTTTTTGACTTGATTGGCTAAAACCATGTGGTTTAAAATTATCATGTGATTATGATGTCACATGAATTTAGTCCATTGGCTTTGGAGAAAATGTTTAAATGTTTGATTAAAAGTTTTTCTCAACCTTTCATCCAAAACAAATTTTTATTAACTATTTCTACTTTGAACTCAGAGGCAGTGTTTTAAAAAGGATGTTTATGAAAACGATAAAACATTCAGTTTTCAAAATGAAAAATGACCATATTTAAATTTATGTATGTTTTCCAGTTTCTTCCAGTGATTTTAGTACTGTTTTATTATCATTTAGCTGTTTTGGATGTAGTTAATATCTCATCCTGTAACTGATGTGTCATGTGTTTCTAATTTTTGTTTTAATAATGATTTTTGTAATGAGTTAAAATATCTGATTTAAAGGTACTATTTAAGCAATTTTCAATCACTTTTTTTTTACTTTCAAATTATGCTTTTAATTTTTAAGGTTGTTTTTCCATTGTTGGTGCTCTTTTTAAAACAGACAATGACTACAGTATGGACATCTATACTCGGATCATGCCATGGATGTTGCCACGGCAGTGATTCATGCATTTGACAATATTTGACTATATCTTTATTTTGCTATATATACCTTTGTACTTTTTCATACACGACAACAACAAGGTGCTGTAATTTATTTTAATTATTATTAGAACTTTAATATTTATTTTTTGAATCATCAACATCCAAGTACTGTTAATTTATGCCATATCAGTCAACCATGTTGAAGAAATTTTGCTTGAATGCTTTGTGTACAGTATTGGTGAGAAAAATAATTAATTTTTTACTGTATGGTTATATTGTTTTATAAATTTTCACAAGATTTTGTTCTTTAAAAATCATCTTAATGCCTTTTTAAACCATTTTTTTAAGGTTGTTATTATTTTCCTGTTGGATTTTTTTTAGTATGTTTTAGATAATTTTTATCCAAAACCACAGTTATTGCAATTGCTTTTTTCAATGAATGCATTTTCTTAAGTCCTTGAAATAAAACAAATAAAAAAATTAGCAAAAATTTATATATATTTTTTTATTAAGTTAATGTTATAAATTTTTTTTTCTGAAGTAGCATTTATGTACTTAACTTCAAAGTACTTAATTGGAAAAGAAATTAATTGATCCTTGTCTTTTAAAAAAATTATGCAAATTATAATCAAAATTTTGTGTAGTACTTCTATAAGTGTTCATGTTACATCTGTCAAGAACTAGTTGTAACAGTTTTTGAAGTATAATAAATATTTATTGGGGGGAATGTTTTTTATTCCTATGTATGTGTTGAAGGAAGATTTTTATGTGTGCATATAAATAAACATACATATTGTGAAGCATATCAAATTTTATTAATAGCATATTTTACAAAAATATGTTTGGTGTCTTTTTGATATCTTAAATATCTAAATTTGAGAGGATGTTTCTGGTTTTCAAGATGTGTACAGCCAGCTGGTTGGTGAAGTTGGCTAGGTGCTGGCCTTGTACGCCCAAGATTGTGGGTTTGCCTCAAATCAGTGGATTTTCAAGATGCAAGAAATCGACAGTATTCATGTGTGATTATGCTGCATGTAAAAGATCCCTTGAATGCCTGTTTGGCTTGGGTGCTCTCAGCAAAATGAACAACTTTGCATTGTCACAGCTCAGGTGCCTCCGTCCATGGAGAAATCGGGTATCAAAAATACATTGTGGCAATTGGTATTTACCTATATGGGGTCACACTAAACAGTGATACCAGCTCCCAGGAAATCTATTAGGTCTGCATCGGTAAATATTTCTGCTGCCTCTGTGAAAATTTGAAAAAGTTGTGTACAGTGTACTTGCATTATGTTACAAATGCATTTATTTTTTAAACAATAAATGTTAATATTTTACAGGCTGTCAATGGTAAAGTATCAGAAATTGTGATCAATGCAGAAAACACAAAGGATTACCCTGGCTGTGATGACACAAGTTCTGTAAATCCAACCTGTGGTAAGAAGAGTGAAAGAGGAAAGTCTGTGCCTTTTAGTGAGGTAATTTGTATATTTAATCTAGAATTTCATTTGCCTACTGATTTTTTGAAAAAGTGTTAGAATCTTAAAACAACTCTTTGTCATGATCTGGAAAGTTCAACAAATTCTGTAACTTTAAACTTGGAGTGAGATGATTCTAAATTTAAAAATATTTTTTTTGCATGTAGGGAGCCATTAGAAGTTTATGATATGAATTGTAAGCAATGTTTCTTTTTTTGTGTGTGATGTATATCATACAATTATATATAATCAGCAATAATATAAAAAACAGTTGTTCAAATTGAATGCAATGTATCAGAATTTTTTTTATATTTTGATTGAAATTGTGTATATCCTCTGAAATGTAATTCATAAATCAGAATGTTTCCTTTATATAAAAACTTTTTTTAAAAAAATATATATATTTTAGTATTGTATTTTGATTTGAGTTTAAAATTATTGTTAAAAATATTAAGATTATTTTTCAAAGATTCTTTACATTGATCAGTAGAACAATTAAAAAGCTGAAAAAATTCTTATTTAAAGATGAAAGAAAAAAATCTAGTGGGAAAATAATTTTCTGTGGTAATATTGTAATTTATTCTTTCTGTTTTTATTTCTCTTTTGTATAATATGCTTAATTTTTGGGGTATAATAATTAACATCTTTCTAAAAGCAAATGTTGTAATTTTATATTGTATTAGTATACTGTTTTTAGACACTTTCTTATGATACTGCTGAACACTTGCTATTGATCTTAAGGCATAAATTGTTGCTAAATGCAAATTCTTAATTCAAAAATCTAAAATCATATAATATAAAAAGTAATTGTTGTTTTCAAAGTATTTGATTTATGTTTACTCCTAAAGGATATTTTTGTAAAAAGCAGCACAAATCCTACACTATATCAGTGTGAGTACAATGGAAAAAATGAATATCCTAAACATCAAATTAATTCCACTCCATCTGCTTATCTGATAAAAGAAATTAATTTGATGCCAACTTTTATGCGGTAAAATAGGAAATCAATTATTTTCGTAAACTCCTTCCTTTCACACATAAACCCACAAAAACCTATCAAGTTAAAATTAATTTTTTTTTGTCAAAATAAATATGAGGTTTCTTATTTTTACCATAGCACTGAAAATTATAAATCTGTAGGTTTCATATATCTAAGTGAATTGAAAACTTTTCCCCCTATAATCATTAAAAATATTTTAATACTATACTGTTTGAATTAATTGGGACAAATGGTAAAAAATGACTTTTTCTAAGACCCTTGCTTTTAATAATCATATACCTTAAGCAGACAGAAAAATCTCTGTATTAGTACAAAGTATATCCTTCTGTAGCAGAAATGACCTCTTCAACTCGTCTTGGTATTGATTCCACTAGTGTAGCGCTCATGTTCTTAATTTAATCATTGTGTAACCACACTTGTATAGCACTTCTTATCATTTGCTCTGTTGTCGTGCAACTTATCTTAGCTAAATGATTCTTGAGAATATGTCATAAATTCTCAACAGGATTTGGGTGTGGTGACTTACCTGACCAATTAAGCACTTTTATTTTATTTTCCTGCATAAAAGTCTGAACCTATATCAAATTGTGACTAGAAGCCAAATCATGTTGAAATGTTTCCATGGATGGAACAATTCTACTATGTAATATTTTTATGTGTTTGACATAATTCATCATGCCTTCGAGAAGAACTAGGCTTCCAGAGTACCATTTGTTGTGAAAAAAACCCAAAACATCTATTTAGAAGGGTATTTTACAGTCTATTGGATATGATATGATAGCAGAGTTTCAACTTCACTTTGTCTAACTACACTTGATTGGTATTCCTGCACAAATAAATGCATTTCATCATCACCCTCTTCTAGCTGTTAACAGTCCAAGACAGATATTTTTGGCCTATGCTGAATGTTTTCTTTCATTGTTTTCTGAATTAGAAATTGCTTTTTGCTCGGTTTTGATGCCTAACAGCTAACTTTCAAAACACTTTTCTGTGCAGTTGAGGTACTCACTTCAACACCATAATCCAATAAATTCCTTTGAATATCTGTGGTGCCTGTCTTACTTTGATTTATTTTTCTATTTCTTATTAGAATTTTATCAGTTCTTGGAGTAAATTTCCATTTGAGCTCACATTTTCCTTCTGTTTTTGGAGACAATGATCAGAAATCTTGAAATGTCCCTTAAATTCTTGAAACACTTGATTTACCCACAGCAACTATCGTAGCTATATCTGTCTTAGTCTTAAAAAGGTTTTCATTAAAAACGATTTTTTTAGAATGCTTCCTTCGAGTAATATCCAGCGGCCGCGGTGGCCGAGTGGTCTAGGCATCGGATCATGGCTAGCATGTCATGTGTTCGATCCTAGTACCACTAAAGATCCGCCGTGTAGGGGAGCGATGCACGTTAAATCTGTCGAGAGCTCAAACGTCCTCCCGTTGGTGTGGTAGTTAGGAGAGGGGGTGCCAGCTCAGGTGTCGTCTGCGTCACTTGACCATGGTTCAAAATTACGCGGACCGTCGCCAAAAGCCCTCGTGTTGCTAATCAGTGCGACGTTAATATTCTCTCACTCTTACTCGAGTAATATCCATCTCTGAACAAGCAAAAGTAACGTGTTATTTGGAATGAAAAATTATAACCAACTACCACATTCTAAGGCTTACAACTGAACGAATAATGTATTAAAACCAATTAAAATAGTAAATTATAGTCAAATTTGATCTGTTACATTACTTATGGGTAGATATAACCCATTTGAGGTGGTTCAGGACATAACTGGTAATCACAAACCAACTCAGAGAAGAAAAAAAATGTTTGTCCCAATTAATTCGAACAGTCTAGTATGTTAAATAATATTTTCATGCACTTCCATCTGCAATGTAACATTAAATTTTGATCATTCCCAATTAAAAAGTGTGTCTATATTTACTATTTTTACTATGCATTTATAATTAACTGTTAAATAAAATGTCTATTTTGTAATTCTCACGATTTGTTTTTCCATCCAATAATATTTGCTGTATCATTTAACAATGTAACATTTAAATTAATGTACATCAGTATATATGTTTTAAAAAACTTACTCAGTGGCGCAACAGCCCATGAGGGCCAAGGCCTACTGTGCCCAACTCAGTATACATGACCTTGGGCCCTGAGGTGCAGGAGCAGATATTCTGATCAGGTTGTCAGTCTGACATAAAACCCGCAGTGTTAAGTCCCATGCAAGCTTGGTGCTTATTTTATCAACCTACTAAGGTATGAAAGGCCGAGTCAACCTTGCCCAGCCTGGGGTTTGAATCTCGGACCTGTGGTGTGGAAGCGCGATGCACTAACCACTTGGCCACTGGGCTTCATATTTTTAATATAGTTCTTGAAAATATATCAAAAACTAAAGTGTTTATATATATGTATAATAACTTAAATTAATAGTTTCTTAAAATGCAAATCTTATGTATTTATTATGTCCAAATCATAATTACAAATACCCTTTTTCGAACTGTGTTTCATTTCATCTGACAGATTACTTTGTGATTCCTTGTTAAAAGGATTAGATCTTGAATTTTTGATTAATTTATTTGTAATTTCTGGTTAAAGACTATCATAATAGCTTATATGTGCCTTACTGAGTGGCTAAAACTTTTCCCTAAAACTCTGATATATTTTCTAAAAATAACCAATATTTCATTTCGCCTGAATTTGTGGTTATATTATTTCTGTTGCATCTTTCCACTGTTTTTCTTTTACATTTTGAATTGCCACAACAACATCATTACAACCACCAAATGAATACATCTTTACATTTCATTATATATACTAGCAGTACCCATTCATACATTACTGTGTTTGAACAAAAAGGCAGATTTTATACCTCAAACATAATTTATTAATGATCAAATGTATACAATACATCAAAATGAAAATTAACAATAAATTTATCTCTTCATTTATGTTATTTGAATATAACATATGTATAAAACATAGATATACATTGTTGATGGTAGAATAAACATATTTCTTCACTTGTGATATTAAAAAATATTGCAAACGAATTTCAATTGAACAATAATTTTGTAATTATTAAATATCATCATAAAATGAATGATTAATGGTGAACTTTATCTTGGTAGTGCTTGTAAATAAACAACATTTTTTTTTCCTATCTGGTGCAAGAACAAATAAATTTGGATGGTTTTCCAACTCGTGAACAGCCAACGTACAACTGTTGTTGTTGTTGCTAATGCCACCTGTCTGACATAGTCAGATCGAGGCCCACGAAATTCATCATGGCATAGGGCTATATTGTACGCCTGTTGTTAGCTGTAGCTTTGAGCACCATGCAGGTGAAAGTACGATTTGGCTCGGTTCCACCCCAATTTTAAGGGAGAACACTCTGGGAGTGGTCAGGGGTATCCCACCTCTCTTCCCCTTTCATCAACCACATGAGAAGACTTGCGGCTCGACGGCTGTTTAGAGTACCCCCATGCCGTGAAGGCACTATACATTTAGAAACATCCATGTCTTCTCCGGGGTTCGAACCCAGGCCCTACGGCACAGCAGTCAGCGTCGCTAACCACTATACTGGATGGGCGACTTACATACAACTGTCCATGTGAGAAGCATGGATTTTTCAAATTTAATCCACATACTTGCAATGATTGTCCCTATGCTTTGTTAATGGTCATTGCAAAGGCTAGTCGTACAGGAAACTGATGACGTTTGAATTCAAATTGAGTATCCATTGGCATCATGGGAATGCGTGGTAGTAGTACATGTTCACCTTGGTGTTTTCTGTTTTAAATGGTTGCCTCAATTACGTTATTCATTAATTTTTTTTGCTGATAGCCTAGTCCCATTGCATAATCGCGGTGGATTTATATTTTGTAGAAGGATGATTGGTGAACCAATTTTTAAAGATAAAATATGTGGTGGCATTCCTGGTAGATCCAATGAATTTAAAAATTCTATTGGATAATTAACTGATTCATCGTGATTGACAACAATATCTATGGATTTCTATGTTGTTTCTTCATCAGTTATTTCATTTTGAATTGTGCAGTTTATTAAATTCACATCAATGTTTTTGGCTGCCAATATAGCACGCTCACTAACCCATTGATTATTTTTATAATTCTGCAATAAATTTGGAAAAACTTTGGCAATCCAATAGTGGATTTTACAATGTGACAAAAGTTTTCTGGTAATGTATTGTGGGGATTCGTCCATTTCCATTTTACCATTTCCAATATCTAACAATTGTTTTGCAAATCGTTCAGAAGATTCATCTTGTTGTAATTGAATGGGCATATTGGTCTTTAAAGATATTTTCTCCACATACCGCCATAACACTGATTATTTGAGACATGCATTCAATTCATCTGCAGGTGTTGAACGTGGTATAACTGGTAGAGTTTATCGAAAATCACCAGCTAGCAAAATGAGTGCACCACCAAAGAGCTGCTCATTTCCTCTCAAATCTTTTAATGCACTATTGAGTGCTTCCAATGATTTCTTGTGTGCCATGATGCATTCATCCCATATTATAAACTGAAATGATCTTAGTACTTTTCCCATCCCTGAATATTTGCTAATATTACATGTTGAAGTTTCAATTACCTGCATATTTAATGGAAATTTCAATGCTGAATGTGCTTTTCGACCACCGTCCAAAAGAATTGCTGCAATACCAGATGATGCAATAGCAAGTGCAATATTATTTAGGGATCTTATAGTTGCCAGAATAATTGAAATAAGAAAAGTTTTGCCAGTGCCTCCAGGTGCATCTAAGAAATATAAACCACAACTCTTGTTAGATATTGCATTTATAATTGTGTCATTTGCTGTTTGTTGTTCTAATACCAATTTCGGCAGATTAATTCAAACAAATGTTTTTAATTCATTAACACTAAAGTGTGTTTCTCATTGTGTATCTCAATCGAAAATGTCATTACCATATCTATTGGAGCAATCATTCCCAATTCTGTCAGTGATTTGTTGGCTATTGTCAAACATACATCTTCAATTAAAATCAATGCTTCATTGTATATATTTGATGTAAATTGAATGTTGGGATTAGCATTTATTCTATACATGCGTTGTAAAATGTCTTCACTCATATAGTCTTTATATTTTCCCAAAGATCCTTTGGATTAGCCGGAAAACATGTAGTTAGTATGATGGAAAATAGTGTACATATCTGCTGTAGTTGAGCTGTATTAGAAGCATCAGCTAGTGAAATATCCCAATGAGCATCGTTTTCTAAGAGATTTAATTTCTGGCAAGCCTCACGAAATGTTGCACACACGTGGTCTTTGACTGTTTTTAATTCTTGTAAAGATGTTGGTCCACGAACATTGATTAATAATAATCTTAGGTAAAAGCGTTCTGCGTTATATGGATGTACAGTGTACAGACGACCCAATGCATCTGTGGAATATAAATTTAGGTGTTCTTGTACTACTGTACCTTGTTTACGACGCTGAAATTTTCTTGTTGATGTATTCCACGTAAAATAAGTTGGTGCTTCAGAGTACAGTAGTGTCCTTGCAAAGGTATCATTTCTACATAATGTGAAAAATTCAGTTAATTTTGTTGGCAGAGGTGACATTGCTCTTACACGTACATTTTTTATGTAAAATACACACACTGTCCATTTTGAAGATGTACTGCTAAATGAACAACCATTGGATATCGCTCATGAATGGAAAATGATTATACACCATACAGCCTCATTGCTACTTATGTAGTGTCCAGTTGATATTGGGTGATTTCATTATTAGAGGCAGTTGCATTTTCCACTCCAAACACTGCCACATTGCTTCCTTTGCTCACATATTTGCAAATATATTTTATAGCTTTCACTGAATTGCAGTACTCAACATTTATGTGTGCGTTATACTTTTTTAGTAGTAATGGAGTATATGGTACAACCCAACAATTATCAACATCAATAGTATTGTTGAGTACTTTTAGTTTAATGGATTTTCCATCATCGTTGGTAGATCGTCATCGATAGAGTGGATATCCATCATTGCCTGTTATAGTTTCAGCAAGTAAGTCTCTAGGATACCACTTTGTACACTTTCCATCTGACATGCATGGTGAATTATTATTTAGTGAGCCACATGGACCATGAATCATTTTTTGAGACAATATCGCATAAGTCTTTATCAATTTCAATGTCTGGTATTTCTGCAGAGATGATTTTATCAATTCTGTTTGGTGTTATCTTTTCCATCATCCATATTAAAATATGCACTTGCGTTAAACCTCTTTTTTGCCATTCATTGAAATACATCCAACAGCGCGTCTCTCCAAATACATGGTGTTTGACAATGAAATCTATTAAAGATTTTAATTTTTGTTTAAATACACGTGCAAAAATATCATGACGATCGGATGGTGATTGTCCAGTTAATAAAAGCAACATTATTTCATCCCATGCTGGGTTGCATGTAAATATGATGAAAAAAACCAGGCAACCATATGCACAAACATATGTCATTGCATCTTCTGCATATTCATGCATGTGTCTTGGGCTGCCTGTAAATGTGGATGGTAAAATGACCATTATTCCCAATTCACTGAGATTGCCATCATTTACAACTGCATCACATAAATGGATGTACTCTTCAGAATGCAAGTTGACTTGATTTAGTCATATGTAGAGGAGTCTTTCACTTTCTATTTTTTCATACATGTCAACAATGTATTGATGAAATAATTGTCTACATTTCAATATATGATTATCAGCATTCTCACGAATCATCGTTCGATATGCATAATAATTCATAGCACTGACATTTTTGTTAATGTTCACATTAGTTGTAGGATTTATCATGTTAATATTAAAATGATATCCATCCTCTCCTTGCCAAAATAGAATGGGATATTGTTATGCATCACATATGAACAATGCGTTTCTGATACTTGCTGGACGTCACCATTTCTATGATGAAGAATTATATCGCGAGAATTAAATTCTTCCACCAACTATGCCACTTCATCGATCATTGGTGCGTTGAATTGTCTTTGATGGGTTGACCAATAGGTGTTTTATCTGCCTTTATTTTTACTTTGTAATCGTCAAATGGCAGTTGTTCAATGGCGGTTTTAAATAATTTAATTAATTCATTATGTTGTTCAAATAAATTTTGTAATTCAGCGATAATCTCTCGTTTAGTTCTCATATTCAGTTGACAGTATGATTTGTTCGTCAGTATTTCCCATAAAATATATCTGAAGATATTTGTGATCAGCATTTGGCAAGGGTAGTAGTAATCCAGCATGGTGATAAATTTGCCCTTGTACTTTAAATGTTGGCATATAATTTGCGCTAACGATATTCGTTCCTCTGAACAATGTCATTTGGAAGCATGCATTGTACTTGCATATATTTTTCAGAAATTTTTTGATTGACTTGTTTCACCTGATACTAAAGTTAATAATGGTTCAGGTGGTGAACACAAGTCTGGTAACTTTACTTTTCCACATGCACAGCACATACCTGGTGTTTCATTTTTAAATTTTTGAGCACCACAATATGTACACTTTTTATTCATTTTCCTGATAATTACATTTGAATGAATACTGTAATTGTAATGAGGATTGTAATTGAAACCACATAAATTCAAATCAGTATGTATCGTTCACCTTGTCTGTGTCCTACGAATTCGATTCTTTTGCTGCCTTCCTTGCCTCTGTTCACTCATTTCTAATGATCGAGCAAGAGCAGTGTGAACTCAATCTCTTTCTTGCTTAGCTTGTCTCTGCTCACTTGTTTCTAATCATCGAGCAAAAGCAGTGTGATCTCGATCTCTTTCTTGCCTAGCTTGTCTCTGCTCACTTGTTTCTAATCATCGAGCAAAAGCAGTGTGATCTCGATCTCTTTCATGCCTAGCTTGTCTCTGCTCTCTTGTTTCTGAAGCTCGAGGAAGAGCAGTGTGATCTTGATCTCTTTCTTGCGTAGTTTTTCTGTGCTCACTTGTTTCTGAAGCTTGTTCTTCTCTTCTCCTTTTTGTTTGATTTGTAGATCAACCAATGGCACTTTGCTTTGGTGGCATAATTGTGGGGTTAAATAAAATGTATTTCCAATTATTTTCTTCAGCTGGAAATCAATAATATTTTTATTTATTCATGTATTAATAATTTATTCTCATATTATTAATTGCAAAAGTTTTTTGACTGCATTTTTGTATTTATTAGAATTTGCTGGCGAAAAATCGAACATCAAACGCATTAATGTTGTTTTTTGTAAAACACAAAACCATTAAAGGAAACACAATTTATGTATTTAAAATATTTTAAATCTATTAAAGATTTTAATTTTTGTTTAAATACGTGTGCAGAAATATCATGACAATCTGATGGAGAATTATATCATGAGTATTAAATATCATCATGAAATAAATGATATTTGATGATGAGGGTGAACTTTATCTTAGTAGTGCTTGTAAATATACAATTAAATGTTATTTTGATATTTTTGGGATATTTGTTCGGGAGCACTTAGAACCCCAACTCTGATTTAAAATTTTTTTTTCAAAAACCTTCCCGGGGATATACCTAATAATTTCCCAAATTTTCACAGCGATTGGATGTATGGTTTTTGAATCTATCAAGTACAGACAGACACACATTCATTTTTATATATATAGATATACTCATATATATACATATATAATCATATCTGCCAAGACAACTCCTTGTAGTCCAGTGCTTTCTTTTGAAGTTTCCTCCACAGTGAACTCTCATTAACCTTTGTTCTCCAAGTTTTCTTGTTTATAATCTTAAAGTCTGTCTCTGCTGAGTCGGTCCATCTCAGCCTTGGTCTTCCATACTTCCAAATTATAAATATATTTATATATATACACACCCAACTCTTTTTTACACAGTAGATGCGTTCCTTAAAAACCTGTGCAAAAAAAAAATTGTGAAAAAAAATATATATGACATATGATAAATCTGGGAATGCATTTTGTACTTTTGGAAAGTCTCCAAATATTTTCCAAAAGTAGCTGTGCAAAAAAGGAATAATGAAATTCATGTTACTTACTTGTAAAAAAAATCATTTTTATTACAAAAAAAAATTTAAATTAGTGTACAGGAAAATTCAGTCTATAAGTACTTACAACATATAAATTGAAATTGGGAATAAAATTACTAACAAGCATGTTTATTACAAACTGGATCAAAAATGCTATCAGCAGATGTGTTAGATATGTCTAGCACAGCTGTTGGCTTTGACGTGAATAAAGAATTTTGTTCATTATTAAAAGTGTTTTTTTTGTTACAAAATCTGTTATTAGAGGCTGTTTTTTTTTGTTTCTCAAGTTACTTAAATAATTCTTGATGACCTACTGCAAGAAACTTAAGAATACATTGAAATTTTAATACACGCTCTATGTCAGGATCATTAATAAGAAAATGTTCCCTACTTATAGCAAATTTTAAGCCTTCATGAATTAAATCAGCGGTTAATAGCTGAACTTCACCCTCGTCATTATCAATTTTATATTCTCTCATAAACTGTCATAAATTCAATCAAATTATCTTCATCCAAAGGGCACGAATATCCAAATTTTTATTGAGATTTGTGCTTGAACAAAAAGTTTATGTAAAAAAAATAAATTCCTTAAATTCACGTACTATGTTATTTCAAAATCGTGTAAAAAAAAGAGTTGTAAAAAAAAGTATATTTTGGAGTTTAAAAAGTGCATTTTATGGACCAGGAAGTACATTAATTGAACTATGTATGATTTTAACATTAGTGCTAAATGGTCAAAACGTTATGTTAAATATTTAAATATACATATATTAAAACATACAGTTGGTTTTAAACACTATTTTTGCTTACATTTTTTAGGTTTATGTGGAACAAATTCCTTTTTTATTATACAAATAAGTGGTGTACACAAGGGGATAGGATTGGTGTTTCAACCCTTCATAGACCAACAGATTTTTAATTTTTAGCATAAAGATTATACCCTAATACTTTTGTGTATGTATTTTTTAAGATATAAATCCTCCCCTCCCAATAAAAAGAGTTTGTGTATGCCACTGATACAAAAAATTTTTTACATGGCCTTTCAAGGACTGTACTTACTTTTTTTTTAAAAAAAAGAGAGAGTTAGTTATTAAGGTTCCTTTCCCGGTTTCCTGAGAAATTGTAAGATTTTCATACTTTGTTTATTCCCGGGAATGATATGTTGCTGTGAAATAAATAGTGAGGCTGCTATTTTTGACTGGATTTTTAAATTAAACCTCTGATATATAAATTTTAGCTGACTAGCTATTGACCCTGAATCCCTTGGAACCCCCAGTAGTGGATAAAAGTGTAATAAGAGAAAGTGCAATGGGGCCATGTGGGGTTGTAGAGAATTTTTCCAGCTTGCTGGGAGAAATAAGTAAATACATAGAACTATTTGTCTTGACTTGCTCCTCTCTTTCTAAACATCTCTTTGAAAAGAAAATTATTTAGTTTTTAAAGGAACATCATTTAGTAGTGTACCAGGATGTTCAGTCAAATAAATTCTGATATCTTGATTTATGTGTCTTACGATAATGTAAGTACTAATACTTAAAGCTGTTATTTATTTGATTTGTTAACTTATATATAATATTTTTCTTCCAATATTTTCTGCATTATAAGCTAATTAATTCAGCAATTTGAAGAAGGGAATGAACTTTTGTGTGAGAGTCTTACATTAATATTTAGGTACATTAATAACAAAAATATATAGTATTTCCATAAACAGAAAAATCAGTTATACAAGTAAAATCTTCTAAGTACAATCGTTAGTACTTTTAACACACATAGTCATTACTCTAGCAGAAAATTAATTAAATGCCTGAATAAATATGCATTCTTAAGTATTTTTTTTTTATTATTTATCTCCTATTAGAAACATTAGGGAAAGTCAGTAAAAAAAATATTAATTCTAGTATTTATTTTTTAATATGTAATTTTCTTGAGATTTTTTAATTTGCTAACTCTTTAATTACATATTTTACTATGTCCTTAACAATATCATAGGTTGAATGATAAAGGCACAATTTTTTTATGTTTATGCATATTTTAAAAATAATTAATTAACATATTTTATTTGTGTGTATTTTTTAGCATTATATAGAAATGCGTATTAGTTTTGGAATGTATGTGTATACTTATTTCATATAATTATTATTGTTACTAATTAAAGATAGCTTGTTTTTAATTTCGATGCATTCCCAGGAATGACTTATGTTCCCGGAAATTCCCTGGAAGGACATGAGATTGGGAAATCAGAAACCTTATTAGTTCTATAGAGATGATCCAAATTGATCAAAGAAAAAAAAATTGGTTCTGTGATGATTTAGAATATTTATTACAATTTTTGAAAGTGTACAAAGTTATTTGAATAGATAATGAACTAAAATATTATTTTAAAAATAATTTTTAAAATGCTGCCTTTCTGCCAAAAATAGAAAAAGAAAGGACAATATAATTTAAAATGATCTCAAAATGAACTTGAGTGTTTTTTACTTCACAGTAAATCACAAATGTGCGTTAAAAGATTGTCAAAATTAAATATATTTGAATGGATACACACATTTGCTTCTCATGTTAATAATTTTTTTAAAAATTTTTTACTTGCAAATTTTTATGAAAAATATCTTGTTAGGAAGAGAGTATTTCTTTATTTCTTGTAAATGTTGCTTTGATATAAGAAGTCAAAAATTATCAATTAAAAATTACCAAAAGGGGATAACTTGAATTTCACTCTTTGAAAAGTAATAAAATTATTATCTCTTTTCTTGTAAAAGAAATTAATGTCAGAAGTTATTTTAAAATTAATGATATTAAAGTAGTTCTAAAAGTTACAATGTAGACTCGGCTTATGGGCATTATCCATATTATATTTTTTATAGAATACTGTTAACTAATAATTACTTCATACAGTTTATGGTTATGAAAACTGAATTATTAGTGCAAAAATATCAAGTTATATTGCTGTAAATTATGAACATTTTCTGAAAATATAAAAAGGATGGTTAAGTATTTCAATAAAAAGCAAGTTTAATGAAAGACTGGTAACCCTATGTGCTATAATTTTTTTCTGTTTTCTAAAATTCATTAGACATTTATTTGTGGTTATGAAACATACATACACATTCAAAATGCATGCACATAGAAGTTTCCTTTTAAAATAATTTGGGTTCCAAGCAGTGCTGATTTAAGCTCATTTCGAGCCCTCTGCGCAAAAGATCTACAGGCCTCTTTAATACTTGGATTGAAATTTATAACCAGAAAATCTGGTTAAGTCCAGCTTATCTGGACGCCTGCCCTAAGCGCCCAATGGATAAACCAACACTGGTTCCGAGTCCTCCAATACGGGCAGAAAAGCCCTCCAATACGTATTTGCTTTTGTTTCAAGCGTTTTTACACCTGCTGCTTTTTAATGTTACACATTTTATAAGCAAATATTAAGAATTGTCCATAACACCTATGCAGGCTCAAGCAATCTTTTTACTATATATCATTAAATTAATACTTATACTATTTTTTTGTATGATTTATAGAATCTTTTGTTTTAGGGATTTTGTTGCTTTTGCCCAGAAGCTCCTGTTAATAAGAAGCAGACACGTGGAGGCCAAACATGTTCTAAACTTGTTAAACCAGATGACTTTGATGGTCAAAAAAAGAAAGCTAGTGCTCACTGTCTTCAATTCAGTGATGTTTGGTAAACAGAAACTTAAAATATAATGCTTATAGAATATCAATTCTGATTTTATTGGCAAGCTTTAATATGTTAACTTTACAAAAGGCCAATAAATAAGTGAGCTTTTATTAAACATTGGTTTAATGTTACCTTTTGTTTTGATAAGTTTTATAAAAAAAATACTTATTAAATAAGAAAAGATTCTTTTCCAAATATAAGGAATTGAATATGTTAATTATGCAATTTAAAAAGCATAAAATTTAAAATCTATATATATAAAGGAGAAAAGCGACTCACTGACTGACTAATCACAATATCTCCGGAACTATTCAACCTACAGACTTGAAATTTGGTAGACATGTTCCTTTCATGGAGTAGAGATCAGCTAAGAACGGATTTTTTGAAATTCCAACCGCAAGGGCCGTTACGGGGGTTAAAGGGCGCTATAAATAATTGTTTCCATTTTTAAACTACTCAACGTACAATCTTGAAATTTGGTAAAAAGATTCTTTTCATGGAGATCCGCTACAAAATGAGTTTGGGGAAAATCGGCCCCCAAGTGGCGTTGTGGGGGCTTAAGGGGCGTTTTAGATAATAATTTCCATTTTAAAACTTTTGGACGTACAGTCTTTAAATTTGATAAGTATATTCCTTTCATAGAGTAGAGGTCAGCTACAAAATGGGTTTTATGAAAATAGCCCTTCCCCCAAGTGGCGTCGGAGTGGATTAAGGGGCGTAAGAGATAAATATTTCCGTTTTGAACTATCATATCTACCTGCTTGAAAATTGAAATTCATGTTTCTTTCATGGGAGTAAATATCCGCTACAGAATGGGTTTTGGGAAAATTGACCCCCAAGGGGTGTTGCGGGGGGTTACGGGGAGATATAAATAATTATTCTGATTTTTAAACTATTAGACGCACAGTCTTGAAATTTGGTAAGTAGATTCCTCTCAAAAGATAGAGATACGCTACAAAATGCATTTCGTGAAAATAGACCCCCAAGTGGCGTTGGGGGAGTTTAGGGGCGTTATAGATAATTATTTCCATTTTTAAACTATTTGACGTACTGTCTTTAAATTTGATAAATAAATTCCTTTCCTAGAGTAGAGATCAGCTAAAAAATGAGTTTTGTGAAAATAGACCCCCAAGTGGGGTTGCGGGAGATTAAGGGGCATAATAGATAAATATTTCAATTTTTAAACAACTAGACTTACCTGCTTGAAATCATGGAGTAAATATCCGCTACAAAATGGGTTTGGGGAAAATTAACCCCAAGGGATGTTGCAGGGGTGTTGGGTAAGGGGCTTTATAAATTCCTATTTTTAAGCTATTAGACGTACAGTCTTGAAATTTGGTAAGCAGATTTCTTTTATAGTGTAGAGATCCGCTACAAAATGGATTTCGTTAAAATCGACTCCTAAGTGGTGTTACGGGGCTTAAGGAGCGTTATAGTTAATTATTTCCATTTTTAAACTACTGGAAAAACAGTCTTGAAATATGATAAGCAGAATCCTTTCATGGAGTAAAGATCCGCTATATAATGTATTTTGTGAAAATCGACCCCAGGTGGCGTTGAGGTGGCTCAAGGGGCGTTATAAATAATTTTTTCCACTTTTAATTTATTAGACTCATAGTCTTCAAATTTGGTAAGCAGATTCCTTTCATACAGTACATTTCCTAAAATGGGTTTTGTGAAAACAGACCCCCAAGAGGCGGTGCGGGGGCTAAAGGGGAGTTATAGATAATTATTCCCATTTTTAAACTATTAGACGTACAGTCTTGGAATTTGGTAAAAAGATTCCTTTCGCAGAGTAGAGAACCGCTACAAAATGGGTTTCGCAAAAATCAACCCTCAAGTTTCCTTTCGGGAAATTAAGGGGCGTAATGGATAAATATTTCCGTTTTTAAACTATTATACCTACCTGCTTGAAAATTGGTCGGCATGTTTCTTTCATGGAACAGAGTTCCATGAAACGAAACATTAAAACGAAAATCGAACCCTTAGGAGGGTTGCAAGGGGTTACGGGGAGTTATAGAAAAATATTCCCCTTTTTTGAATTGTTAGCCCCACATACTTGAAATCGGTTAAGCATTTTTCTTTTGTTGCATAGGGATCTACTAAGAATGTATTTTTGGGAATACCCCTCTCCTGGGGGAGCAGGGGGTTACTGGGGTGTATTGACACAAAAAAAAATTTCTCTTTTGAACTACAAGGACTATAATAGTGGAATTTGGTTTGCATTTTCCTTTTGTTAAATTGAAATCCGATAAAAACATTTACATTGGAGAACGACTCTCAACGGAATTGTGGAGGGTATTGGTAATAAAATTTGTCTTGCATGCTTATTTTACGGAGTAGAGATCCACCAAAAATTTGTTATGCGGAAATCCACTTGGTTATAGGGTTACGAAAGTACAAATATCATTCTATACTTCAATTTTTAAAAAATACAAATTAGAAGTCCTGTCATTTTTTATATCAAGAGTCGAGAGTTACAGGTATACTTATATTTTTCAATATAATTGAATTCTTAATACTAGGGCTTAGATATCAATAATTTATATATATATATATATATATAAACAGTATATATTTATAAAACATTATGAAATACCCAGCGAAGCAGGCGGGTAACTGCTAGTATTGAATATATATTGGTAGTATTGGTGATTTAATTACATTTATATTTTAACACTTTATTTGAAATGTTTTTAAATAAACACCACATTTCAGTTAATAGAAATCTATGTGATTTGATCAAAACCAAACCAATTGTAAAATTCAAATCACAAATATTGAAAAATTCACTGTAAGATTAAAATTTAATTAATTACTGATGACTAGGAGAATTAAAAAGTATTTGATTTGTAATGATCTACTCAAGATAGATTGGGTAACTTAATACATGCACACGTGGTAGTTGGTGTAGTTGGTTTCGTTAATGGCCTTGTACGCCTAAGGTTGCGGATTCGACCCTGGCCCAAATTGGTGGATTTTCATAATGCAGAAAATTAACAGCAACCATTTTTTTTAACAGCTAAATGGAAAATGTATGTCAATTGTTTCAGCTTTAAGTTTCAAAAAAAAAATCTAAAGCAAATTTTGAAAAACTCTCTTTGATAAGAGCACACCATTATTATTGGTGGCTTCAGTGTACTAAATTTTGTACATCTAGGGCTTTTCTTCTTCCCGCTATGCTTCTTTGCAAATTCTTCTTTTTATTTCTATATAGATTAAACTAAGCAAAAAAAAAACCCTTATAATCATATAAGGCAATCAACATGCTGCTGTGAACCACAATGATATATGTGTAAAAGTGTAGTTTATAAAATAATCACTATTGATCTATAAATAAGAAGCAGTCTTAAACTGAAAAAGAAATAACACTATTTCAGTTGAAAACAGATTAAACTAAAACAGGTAAAATAAGATTGTAATTGGTTATAAGGAGCATGAAGCCAAGCATGTAAAAATATGCCAAAATCTGTTCCTACATTGTGTTTGTAGTGTATTTATCATATTGCATAATACTGCCATTGTTACTATTCACCACAACTTAGAAAAACAGTTGCTAACCCCTGGTTCCTATAACTCAGTGCTCCCAAACCTTTTTATCACCTTGGAGAAGTCAGCATTGGATAATTTTACTGTGGCCTGCTCGGGGGGGGGGGGATATGGATTGTTTATATTTTAGTTTTGATTTAATAATTTTAATTCACTTGTATTTAAACATGTCTTTAGAATAAAATACAGTTACATCAAAAAATGAATATAAAGTGATTTAACAGGGAATATAAAGTGATGTTCATATAAAATCGCACAAACCCAAGAGAAATACACCACAGTAAAAAGCAAGATATCAATCATTGGCATGGCCAAGTAATTTTAGCGTGTTTTCCACATGTTGTATTTTACAATAATGTAACTAATGAACTTTTTACTAACAGAAAGTAGTGTACTGTACCACTCCTCTAAATGTACTACTATTGAGCCTTTTATACTTGTTTTCTGAACTTTTTTTGTGAAGATTTCCTCCAAAATGCAGGTAGATTTTTTTAAAAAAACTTTTTGCAAACAATAAATTTACTAGGTAAAATTTGAGAAAATTTTGTTATAAACTAGCGAAATTCAGGAAAATTCGGGAAAACTATGGGGAAATTTAAATATGATTCAGCTCATCTAGGGCACAAATGTGACCAAATGCTGAAAACTCGAGGTCAATTGGTTGCTTATTGGCTGAGAAAAAGGTATGACAAAATATCGAACGAGGACGAAATTTGCGTCCAAATAGCGCTTTTGTTCCACTACATGAAAAACATGCTAGAAATGGAAATAATTTAATGTTTCTTGCACGACTTTGTACTATTTGATCCATGGACTGGTACCAGTCTGAGGGTAGGGGACCACTGCTATAACTGATCTGAAATGGACTCAGTTTTAAGGAAACTTTACTGTATTTTGGGTTGAATCCTAGTTTAGCCTCCACTTTTAGCGATTTAATGATGCCAAATTGCATCAGCACTTATTTTTCTGTATTCAACTTCTCTTTTGTATGAGGACAGTAATTAGCCCAGTTAGGGACAAATAAAAAAGACTAAAAATAAAAAAAACTTAAAATGAAACTGTTAAAATAATACTTTTTGTATGATGATTTATTCAAATAATTTTAAATCTGTCACAAAGAATAAATAAAGGAATAAATATTAAGTTAAGGAAATCTTTAATATTTCCTCAAAACTTCATACTAAACTAAACTCAGTGGTGCAACAACCCATGAGGGCCAGGGCCTACTGTGCCCATCTCAATACACATGACCATTGGACGCTGAGGTGCATGAGCAGATGTCCCAATCAGGTGGTCAGTCTGAAACAAAACCCCGAGTGCTTAGACCCCAAGCAAGCTTGGTACTCATTTATTGACCCCCTGAAGGGATGAAAGGCTGAGTTGACCTTGCCCAGCCCGAGGATCAAAACTTCATAAAGAATAATTTATCACATCAAGAGATTGGTATGGCATCATATTACCAAAACTATAAAAAATTACTTCAAAATTGAATTACATTTTTTTTTAAATTCTAAAGTGTATTGTGAAAAATATCTCTTCAAGGTGCAAATTATCTCCTTCCATAGTTTCAGTGTGCCGAATTTCACACATCTGAATTTTTCTGTTTTTGTGCTACATTGCAAACATATGCATAAATTTTTCTTATCTGTACAGATTAGCTTTTTTTCAATTTTAGCATCAGGCAATCACTTTAAAATGACCTGTTTGGTATTTGATTAAAAACATCAGTAGAGGAATAAAATTTATTCAATTACAATTTACTTTCTGCTTATAGTATCTGGTGTTAAAAACTATATGCATGAAAAAGGTTATGTAAACTTGTGTCTTTGTGCCAAATATTATTGTTTTGGTATATTTGTGTAGTTTTAATGTAATGGTTTAAAAGCGAGTTATTTGCTTACAGTTTTAAATTACATCATTTGGAAATCCTTTTCTTCTTTTCATGAGTTGTTGTTGAATATGACATTTCTAACCTGATTTGTTTTTCAAATTTTTAAATATTGCTGATAAAATTTATTTTACAAGTTTATTAAAATTTGTTATTATTTTTTCTATTCTAATTTTTCTCTACATTAACATTGATTTTCTTGATTTACAGGTACTCTGTGAGTGTATTAAGTGAACCTGTAATCTATCATAACATATTCCTCGACGTTTATAACCAAAGGCATCTAATTAATGGATCTACTGTTTGGGTTTCCTTGACACATGGGGAAGAATTTAATTTGGGTATTCATAACCCAAATCAATTCGATGAAAATGATACAGTATGTAAGACCTTTATACTATATGTGGCATAATATGAATTTTTATTATGCTCATAGTTTTTTAATAAAATTAATGAATTCCTGTGAAATGCATTTTAAATAAAATTGTGTTAATTGTACATTAAACTTTGTATAAAATAGTACTTATGTATTATACTGTCAATAAATATCATCATTCTGAAAAATGCTAACAAAGACTATGATATACTGCCAATAGTGAAAAACCATTCCTGTGCCTGCTCAGACACACTAATATTAATTGTGCATGCTCAAAAATAACAATGCTTATTGTTTGCATTATTCTCTTATTATTTTGTTATCAAAAAATGATTAAAATTTGGGATCTATTTTCTAAGGAAGAAAACACAGTAGAGTATTTCCTAAATTTGTGGTCTGATATGTAAGTACCTAAAAGACTAGGATTTTGTAAAACAACAAGCATCGTGGAACTGCAAAGCAGCATTTAGGCTTAAACTTATGCAAATTTATGTAATGTCATCTACATAGAGACTCATTTGTTGTTTTTAAATGCAATAATGACATTTTGGCCACCTGAATAATATAGCCATTATAAAATCTAGAGTTGATTTCAGGTGTACTTGCTACAGGGCTTAATTCTTCTTAAGCTTCACCAATATATTTGTTGATGGGCAGAAGGAGCATTTGCAGGAATTTGTTTTACTTCAGTGTGGAAATGATGATAACATTTGGCGATGTTTTTTTATTTGGTGATGTCTTTTGATTCAGAAATATTGGTCAATATATATGAAAGGAAAATAAACCTTTAACTATCAGAATGTCTTACCATGTAAGATACCTACCTATAGGGAAAAATTTTATTTGTCTATACCAGAGGTTGGCAACCTATGACATGCAGAACAATTCTCAGTGGCTCTCTGCACTACTTTATCAATTTTTGAGTGGATGGAAGTTGACAATTTTGTAATGGACTTTATTTGGCAAACATCTTCAGAATTATGGACATTTATGGAATTACAAAAAAATCTAAAAGATATCTCTAAAGATAAATTTACAGCTATTTTGTGAATTATCAAATGTCATTGCTGGAGAAGTTTGAAGAGAGAAAATTGCATGTACTGTGCTTTCCTCATTTGAAAAATACTTATTGTTTGCAAAGAAGTTGTTTAACAACTGAGTGCTCTGAATCATGTCAAATTGGAAGTCACAAATTATACTCCTGATTTTGCGATATGAAAGTAGAGTAGTGCAAGCTCTAACTTTGCAATAAAATTTTTATTTATCTATTTATTTAATTATAATGAAGGGAAATGCTTATATTTTATGTTGTCTATCTATTATTTTAATAAATATGTTTAAAAATACACATGAACAATTTTAAAAAATGTTTTTAATTGTTAAAGAAATAGTTATGCTTTATGCTGTTTATTTTATGTTAAGAAACATGTTGCAAAATTAATTTATGATAAAACTGTAAATATATGTTATAGACCTCTATTCTCTAACTCTGCATGCATTATCGCAGGAATCAAATTGTTTCAAAAATGTCCTACTGAGTGGCACACTTAATCATATTTTTGTAAATTGGTTTAGCACACCACAGCTAAAAGGTTGCAGACCCCGGGTCTATACCGTTGTTGGTCTCAAAAGAAAATAGCTCAGTTAAATTAAATTTGGAACACATATTAACTACACAGAGTAATCGTATTAAGTTTTGGCAAATTTCAATTGATTTTTGAGTGCTTTATAAAATGTTTAGCATTGGTTCTTTTAACAAACATATATGTTCATTTGCAGCTTATCTTTTCCTCTAGATAAAAGTAGTTGCCATAACTCAAAATCTTTGGCAATTTTGGCTAGTGGCATGTGTGATCAATATAAAAAATACCCCAAATTCAACATGGTTTAATTAAGAAGTGTTACTTTTATAAGTTGAGTTGTTTGGCTTATTTATTTTTTTCATAAAAAATTTTTTTGTAAATGTACTAGAAATTGAAGTGAGTTACATATATTGCTATTCACAGTGAAGGTGAAACAAAAAATTTGATGAAATTTATGCAGTGAGCTGGAGATGTAACTGTACAATAAAATATTTATAATTATTTATCACAAGAAAGATTAACAGTTTGCAAATTTACATTTATATCTTTGCTAAAAAAGGATTAATTGGAAGTATTATATTGTTATTTATAATGATCAGAGAAATACTTCTGAACTGAAAATGTTTATATTCATTTATCTGGAAATGAATGCATTTTCATACTAAAGAGAGCTTACACATATTTTAATTCTAAGAAAATAATTTCAGTTGTTGTATACATAAATTTAAACTGTTCATATATTGTATAAATTGCAGTTATGTTATGTGTATATTTACTTGGTGCATGTAAAAAAATATTTAGTCTTGAAAAATATTATGCTCAACATATACTAATTTTTTTTTTTTATAATCTAAATATTAATTTAAATATGATTGAAAAAATTTTAAAAAATATTTTAGATGCCAGTTTTTTGTTTTTGATACTTTTTCAATAAACAATAATTTTTCTTATGAAATCTGCTTATGTGTCTTAAAAAAAATTAGTGTATCACCTAATCAAGAATTATTTATTACAGATTGTTGCAACATTTTATACTTCTAATCCAAAGCCAGGCATGAATCGCATATCTATCGATCAAACCAGATTGCTTATACCTCAGCCAATGCCAGGTGTCTCAGTTACAAAATTACATACGGCTGTAAAGGTATAAATTTCTGTTGCATTGAATGAATTATGATAAAGGTTTTTGAAATTCTGATAAGCATTTATAAAACTGTGTTTTTTTAGTATGTTTGGAAATATTTCTAAATATTTCCTTGTAATCAATTTATTATTACTAAAAAATGTGTTCTTATAATGTGTTTTTTGTATTAGGAATCAACCATTCTAACACCCTTTTATAAACTTCACCTGTATATAACGGAATCTTTGAACTCATTTTTTACCCACTTTAAAAGGTCAGATTAATTCGAAATTTGTTTCACTCGTCCAACACCAAGACAATACAATAATGTAATAAATTTGTTCCTCTGTCCTGATCGGGATCATCAGGATTAGCGATTTCCCATTTTCAGATCCCATCCTGCATCTGGCGACTAATTTCAGATCCCATTTCCAGATTTGGTGACTAAAAGATTTAAGTTACAACTTAGTTCAATTAACTATAAAAGGATGTTTCTTAGTTTTTTTAAATTATAATTTTTGCATGTCATCTTCATGCTGAAAAATTTTATTGTTCCTTAATAGTTTGGGGGTAATATTTATTATTTGCATTTGTTTCTCATTTAAGAGCATCATATTCCTTTTGGGGTAAATGGGGATCATGTCATTCTTATTTAAATTTTTCATATTTTTTATACCAGGGAAATAAATTGGCATTTTCTCTCTAAATGGAGTTAACTACAAAATAATTTATATTAACATTTGATTAAATTTATTTTTATTTTTTGATGGTTAAAGTATTGTTGGATATACAGTGGGCTGATGATGGTTACATGATAAATGTAGCTGTGTGTTCTCCATTGAATTCAAATCTGACATTAGATTAGTACTTGTAAAATTTAGATACAATTCCAAATCTGATAATTGAGAAAAAGATTTTAAAATATTAAGATTCTTCAAAAAGTTTTTCAAAATTTAAAAAAAAAATTCCTATATGGGTATTTTTAAATCAAGTGCATTTTGTTTACATTTGTGCATACGTTGTTGACATATACGCATTTTTTAAGGGAAAGTTTTGGTAAGAAGCAAAAGTTGGCAGTAGTAAAGGGTGCAAACTGATTGACTAGAAACGTGATGGGATTTATCATGTGACTATGATGTCGCATGAATTTAATCCATTGATAGGGATATGTGATTGTTGAAGTTTGTTTACCTCTAATTTTTTACTGTTTCATCTAAGAGAAAAAAATAAATGGCAAAATATTTACATTTTTTAAATTCAATAATATTTATTATTGCTAGAATGGTGCAAAAGATTATCTTCTGCTAAACAAATCTTTGGTTGAATCTTCTGGTGATGAGTGTGATACTGCTGGAATTTCATACAGGGGTTTCGCCCTACAGCCAGATCGATGTGAAAAAAAGTTAGGCACGTAAGTATTCTAAATAATAAATATTCTTTAACTTGTACATCAATTATGTATTGAGTTACAAAAAAAAAATATAAATGTTCAGTACATTAATGGTAGCCTGTCAATATTTTGGTTTAGGTTTTAATTTAAATGTAATCTAAGTGTTTTAAGACAATTTGCTCCTATTCAGTTTTTTGATGAATCATTCATTATGGAACTGTTTTTAAAAAACACCAAAAACCAACTGATTTAAAGAAAAGCTTTTTAATTGAGTAAAAAAGGTATTTTAAACTCGGACTTTTTTTTTTATAGACATTTTATTTTAAATATTAGCTGTTTGTAATGTTTTGAAGTTATGAATCTTTACGTTAAATATATATTGTAAGCTTCATCTATGCATTAATACTTTGCAAAATACTTTTATTTTCTTAAAATAATTTATGTCCAGTGGTAAAGGTATTGATCAATTGTGTTTAATTTTTTTAAAAAGGCTCAAACTTTGGAATATAAAAATAAAAGCTTTTAAAAAGTATTTGTTAAAAAGGTATTGATGTGTAATACATAATGATTTGTATTTTGTTAAATTTGCTATAATGTGTATGAAATTTAATAGCTCTCATTATTCTAACTCTTTATGATGTTTCTAAGATTTTTATATTATTGGTTCAATTGTATTGTTTTATACATTTCCTTCATATAAATAGTTATATTTTTTTTTATGTTCATTTCAATTCTCAATGTACTTAAAGTATTGAATTTGTGTGAACACAGTAAAATATAGAAAACACTTTTATGTCATGAAATACTTAATAATGAATTATAATATTTGTTAAATAGTTTTAAGATGAGAATGTTACTGCTATTTGTACCAACCTATTTAAATACATGCATGTATACCAAAAAGTTGATTTCTGGGGGAGTGTTTAAAAACAGCCTGAATATTAGAGGTGGACTTGATACTGGAAATTGCTAAATTATATCGATATTTTATTTAAAAAATCTAAAATTCATAAAAAGTACTGGAAAAAAGAAATATGATTTTTTCTTTTTTTTTTCAGTAAAGAACACTGATATTTAAATTTGTTAATCTTCTATGCCAAAGATGTTTAACTTAATCTTTTTCCCTTTCTCCCCCCCCCCCCATGATTAAATAATTTTACTTGGGATTTGAATAGTTACTTATCTTGAATGAAATAATCATTTGAAGAGAGGTCTATCTCTGCCATTGCACAAACATGTTTGTTTAAAATGTTTACATGTTCAGCACTATTTTTTCTTTCTGTAAAGGGGTAGCTAAATTTATGGCAAACCAATCCAATGTAACTACCTAAAGTATCCAATTGAATCATCACTATGTTTTACTTTAGTAAACTAACAGTCTGGATAAAAACCTTATTATGGTATTCTCCATACAAAATCACAACACATATATAAAGTTGAGGGAACAATTTTTTCCCCTGATGCTTGCCAATCTTCATTTTTCAGGTGCTTGAAAAACCAGCCTTTGGATTTTTGGGAAACGGATCAAGTAAGCACTGTTTTCAATATAATAGAGTCTAACTGAATATGAATGCAGTTGAGAAAAACTAATTTTTTTAAATTTAATTAAGTACATTTAAAGTATCATTTATAAATGAAGAGTATGAAATATTTTCAAATGTGTTAATGAAAGATTATTTCTGTTGATAGAATTTTATAAAATGAATAAATTTAATATTTTCATTAATGAAGCTATTTGAAAATATTGCTAGCTTTGGAAGTTACTTTTGTTTATTATCATTATCAGAGTAGGAATATAACATAGTGTTAATTTTCAAGTTACTGTAGCTTTCCTAAATTTTATATAATCTTCTACCTGAAAGAAACATCTTTTCAACGCATGTAGTTGTTACTTTTTTAACCTATATAAATTTATTTCAAACTATACCATTCCTGTAATGTCTATAAGATTAGTTATTCGTTCTTGGAGGAGCAATAATTAAAATTGTTTCTTTAAAAAAGGAAGTTGATCCACGGTATAGAGGGGATATGCTGAGGCTCATTGTCCTCTTGCTGGTGTGGTAGTTAGGAGAAAGAGTCCCAGCTCAGGTTGTCACCCTCATCACTTGACTGAGGTTCAGGGGCAGTAAAAGACCCAGAGAAAATTAGGAGGCGTTGAGATGGCATGGAGGGGCTTGGGCAGATTAACCAAAGAAGACTAAAAAAACACTCTGATTATGTACCAACAAAAGGAAACTTTAATACTTTTTACCTTATGTTGATTGTATGTATTTAAACCATTTCTATATCACATGTACGGAAATTCACATATTTCGGAATTTTGGGAAGTGGATGAAAAACTTAAAGATTACATTACCTTCAGACCTACATTAAATTGAATGATATAGTGCATTTTAATTTCTGTAGTGCATGTGTTGTCTTTGTCTGTGAGCAGTAGGAAAAATTTTCGTCCATTGCATTTCGTTATGTATATTATCCAAGAAACTTAATTAAATATTTTAACCAGGAATTAATGTGTGATTCTTTAAAGACTGAAACTGTCAATTTATATTTACATTGAAAGCAATAGTTTATTATGAATTACTTCGTATCATCAAATCCCTTGCCTGTCTTTACAACAGGTAAGCTAAAACTTTTATTAAATTCTTTTAAATGAAGAAGAAATTCAGTAGCATTTCAATTCCAACACTATCCTATCTATGACTAAAATATATAATATTACACATTTAATATATTTGTTGCAATAGCTATTTCAGATTTGCAAGTAAAAAAATGGGGCTTTAGAAAAAAATTAAATTAAAAAACATATTCTATTAATAACAGGATATTTTTAAAACCTTAACTCTTGTTTTCACCATGTATTATGTACACTCTTATTTCTCTAGAGTAGGAAGGGGCATATTATCGAAATATTCACTAGAAAAGGGGACGGTATCAAAATATTTATTCGAAAAGGGGGCGCTAGTTCAAAAAAGGCTGAGAACCTATCTTTTAAATAACTAATTTTTCTCTTGCTTTCTTTATTTCTTTTGCATTTTTTATTTCTTGCATTTTATTTGATATTTTGAAACTGAAAATAATTTTGAAAGGGGATAAAAGTTTTTCATTTGGAATTCAGTTTTGAAAATATAGATTTTGCAATTAGGCATGCATATTAGGGCATGGTTTGCTATATTTGATGTGAAGGATACAAAACTTCTCATAAAAATTTTTAAAACCAAACTACTTTTTAAAAATTTGTTTATATGTTACTACTGTTACTAAATGACGGTAGGGGAGGGGGTAAATTTTTGATTAATAAACCACAAAGTTTTTCGTAGTTGCCTCTGAAACTGACATTCACTTTAACAATCTATGTTTTGAAAGCAACATGGTATAATTTCTGCTTTTTAATTACACCCTCAGTTATTCAGTAACATGTTTTCTTAAGTCATTTTTACTAAAAATTATCACTTTTGGCCATTTTATTTTATATAGAACTAAATAATTTGTTACTCATTGAAATTTTGTTTTAAAAAGGTTTAATCATTTTGTAATTTTCTACAGGCAAAAAAGAAATCCGGTCAGAAGGGAAAGTACTTGCTGATGAATTATGGTACTCCTTATAAAGATCCTATTATTATTAACAAAGATACAAAGGAACATTTATTGGCCTTGGAATACTATGAAGAGCAACTTACTATGCTTAATGTTGAATTCAATGCAGATCAAATAGTAGCTCTTACTCCAGGGTAAGTAAATATAAAATTTATAATTTTTAAAGATGTTTCAGATTTTACAATCTGATTTAATGAGAACTGTTGTAGACCCGCATTTACTTCTCATGGACCCCCAAATTATTTTTTACTGTCGTGGACCCTTTGAAGGTTGTCATAGACTCTTAGGGGTCTATATAGACCACTTTGGGAATCACTGGCTTAATCTCTTAAAGTAACCAACCAAGAATTATATCTTTTACCTGTCCATCTCACTTAAAGTGTGAAGAAAGTGTGAAATCATGTGTAATAATAGAGAACTGTTATGAATTGTTTGTACTTAATATGTTATTTGAGGATATTGTCATACAAACAAATTTGCGCGTGTTGCATTGCAATGACTAGAGGTAGGAAACTCAGGGTGTTTGTGTGGATGGACAATGATAAATAAAATTAAGTTATTTTTGTATTAATTCTCTTGATGAAACTAACCATCCTTGCATTTATCTTGGTTTCATGACCCTGCTTATATTCAAAGTTTCCTGCTAAAAAGTGTGACCAGAAATCGATTTGAAATATTATTACAAATGTTGCAATTTTCAGGCAATGGGGAGTTAAGTGTATCTAACCATTTATGCAAAATAAAACTTGATAAACATCTTGGAAATCAGTTTACAAAAATATGATCCTCCAGAAGCTGTATGTATCAATGAATCATTGAAACAATTTCATGGCCATATTATCTTTAGGTAATATTTAAAACAAAAATGTTACAAATAGTGCATTAAATTATTTAAGTTTGGCTGCAGAACAGTTTAAACATAAATTTTTTACAATAGGCTGGGAAAATTTTGGGAAATGAATTATCCCAATGAAGATTGTAATTACTCTTTGTAGAAATGTATTCAACAAAGGATAAACATTGTATTTATAGAGAGCTAATAAGCATATTTAAAAGTGCCATACAAATTTCAAATTTGGTAGAAACATTTTCAGGTTGATGGGGAAATCTTCAATTAACATTAAAAAAATTAAAACAGGGAAAAATTATAGATAAAACTGAAACACTGGCTGACTGAACTGAGAATAAGTTTGAAGTTTATTATATATTCACTCTTTAAAAAGATGGAGCAGTGATATATGTTGTTTACAAATACCTAATAAATGAAAATAGTTTTATAAATTGTTCTACTCCCCAACTTTCAAAAACCTTAGATAAAAGAATTAAAAACTTAAAATTTTAAAAAATTATCTTGTAGATGAGACACAACAAACAACACAATCTAATGATAATTTTATAATTCTAATTATTTGCAAAATTGCTAACATTATCAAGAATAGGCTAGAACCTAAATAATAATTTTTAAAATTATGGACAACCATGACAATTATCCAATATTGAAGCTGAAAAAAAGATCCCACCTTACCTGAAAATTGTCAACTGATGTGACTCTAACCAATTTTATGCAAATTTGCTAAAAAAATTGTTTTGATAACCCACCTGATTAATCATAAAATTATCATTTCTAACCAGCATGGCTTTCTATATAAGTTTGTTTCATCACACAAATTATTTAGTTCTGTTAAATTCATAAAAACTGATTTTGGTGTTTGAGAATCAGCTGGAATGGTTGTAAGTATTAAAATAGTCCTTGACTAAGTCTGAAACTAGGGAGTACTCTATATATTGATAAATATCATGTATGTATCCTCATTATATAATTACCTTAATCAACTTCCTATTTAATAAGTCAAAATTTTTCTATTAAAATGTGAATGTTTTCCCTGAAATTAGAAATATAAAAGAAAAATGGCATATGCACCTGACAAATTTAGAAGATTTGTACTCTGAGTTGCAAATTTCTCTGGATGTTTCAAAAACAAATGCTGTCTTCTTACAAAAAGAAAAAGAAATGATCTGCATGTTTGTCTTCAAAATAATAAAATCCCTCCATCTCGTCCCACAAAATATTTTGGTATCATTTTGGAAAAAAAACTCAAACTTTCAACACTATGTAATATCGATAAGAAGATTTTTCCTGAATACTACATGTAAAGTTTATCCTTGGATATGCTGAAAATCTACATAGAAGTATTAAACTATTTACCAATTCTGAATTTATTAGATCAGTTCTCACTTATGCTTGTTCAATCAGAAGACACGGTGCAAAAATTTAAGTTAAACTATTAGAAAAAGCCCAAAATATAATGCTAAGACAAACTTGTTCATGAAAAATGTTCTGAGATCAGCAATATATTTCTTTGACAAAATAGATTACATGTAAAATGCTTCCATTCAAAAATAAATAAATAAACATCAAACAGAAACTTTAATGGACCCAAAAACATTTTATTAAATGTATAACTTAATTATTTTTTTATATTAAAATTGAATTTGGTATTGTGGCTAAATGTTTTGCTGAAATAAAAGCTACAATTTTTCCAATTTGAACTCAGGAGGGTGAACCAATCGAAGTTTTTCTGTGGACTACAGGGCCGCGGTGGACGAGTGGTCTAGGCATCGGATCATGGCTAGCATGTCATGAGTTCGATCCTAGTACAACTAAAGATCCGCCGTGTAGGGGAGCGATGCATGTTAAATCTGTCGAGAGCTCAAACGTCCTCCCATTGGTGTGGTGTGGTAGTTAGGAGAGGGGGTGCCAGCTCAGGTGTCATCCGCGTCACTTGACCATGGTTCAAAATTACGCGGACCGTCGCCAAAAGCCCTCGTGTTGCTAATCAGTGTGACGTCAATATTCTCTCACTCACTCTGTGGACTACAGTTTTCCCTCCTTTATTACTAAAATAAAATTGCAGGCCAATTCTTGTAACTAATTAAAAAACGTATAAATGATTTTGTTTAATTTTTATTGTTAATGCATTCTAAATAAATTTTTCATGTTAACCTAAGCATTTAAATTTAATTACTTCTGGGCAAACTTATATTCAATGTCTCTTTTATCATAACTTTTACAAGAGATTAAAGCCCCAGAAAGGGTTAACAGCTCTAATAAATAGCTTGACATTAATTGTAATTATTACAAGATCATCTATACTTTAGTATTATAAATTAAATGTATTCAATTAATTTACATAGTCAAATAAAATATATGAATTTTGCAAAAATTAATTTATTATTTGATTTGACTCATTACATAATACCAGTGTTAAAATTATGTAAATTACTTTTAGCCAATAAATCTGTACTTTAAATAACAAAATAGTTTGTATTGTTTTAAAAGATTTATATTAGCATGGATTCCTGTAAAAAAATTTTTTTAATGAATACTTATCTATAACTAGGAATATATGAGTAAAATGCTTTGTTGGATAAAAAAAAAACAATTTACATTAATATAACCTCAATTATAATTTATTAATTTATTGAATTTATAGTTTGATAAGTCATTTTATTTTGAAATATGTTTATTAATTATAATTTAATTTTAAAACATTAACCATTTCTTCTGTTGCTTTTTTTGATGTATAATCTTAAGTTCTCCAATACAAGCTGAAAAAGCAGATATATTTTTTTTTAGATTTAAAATTTTTATCATGATTTCTTGTATTCTATTCTATTTTCTTGTATGATATTTCTAGTAAAGTTTAACTAAACAGACTGTTTTTCAAATTCCACTATGTGTTTTGTCAGAGGCACACACCGGGAAGGGGGTCCCGGGTCTGGATTCCCCCAGCCCTTGGGTTTTTTTCTGATTTATTGTAATTGTATATAGTATATAAAATTTAATTAAGTGTTTGTTTTTAATAATTAATTTTGTTAATTAATGCTGCTAATTATTTATTCCATAATTTTTTACTGTTTTTTGTTCCCGAAAATCGACAAAATCGAAAGAATATGTTAGATGGAGTATTGGAGCATGATACAAAAATGGTGGTCTTTCGACCTTGGCCCCCACACCCTTGAAAAATTCCTGTGTGCACACTGGGTTTTGTCAATATTTGTTGATAGTCTTATACTGATGCCACAACAGTATTTTAGTAATTCAAAAAGCTGATAAAAACACTATTAGGGCAACTTATGAAATCTACTTTTATAATTAAAATTCATAAATATTGCCCAGTTATGGCTGAAAATGGCATAATAATTGACTTGTTAGTCTCTGAAATTTAAAAAAATTATTCCACTTACTTTTAAGATTCCAGCTTTTATTGCATACAATTATTTTTTGCAAATTGTCTATGACAGTTTTCTATAAAGTTGTTTAAAACGCATTAATAAATTGTAGTTTTCTTGCAAATTTTTTGTTTATGACTTTTGGTGAAATTTTTTAAATTTCATTTATTTAAACGTTTTCTTTTTATTCTCTTTAAGCTTTATTTAATATCATTGCACTGACCAAATAATGCATGTCAAACAGAGCCAAACAACAGTGATTTAGCAACAAGAAAAACTTGCTTTACTTTGTAATGTCTTCCAATGATCCCATTTGTTTTGTTGAAAAAATGAATTATTCTTCCCAGATTTTGCCATGATGATTTAAAAAAAAAATTCTAAATATTCTTAGTCTTCAATTATTAGTACAGTTCAACTCAGATTTTGAAACATCATTGGTTTTTACATATTTACAGAGACATGTATTTAAGGATAAATAAACATTAAAATCTAAACCATTTTTAAGAAAACCGGAGGGGATACCTCGTCTGCCTAAGGATCGACCAACCTCTATTGTACAAATTATACAATATTTGATTGTTCATTATCATTGCTCAAATTGTAAAACTATAATTTGCATGTATTGTGTAGTTCTATTCATTTGTTCTTTTTTTCTTGCTAAATTTGTTCTTGGCACTCCTCTTAAGTTAAATTTATCACTGAAACTGCATTGTCCAACATTTCATTGATAAATTCCCCAGATTTTGATAAACCTGCAGCCCTTGCAACTTCCTGTAAAGTTGAGTATTTAGTTCCATTGAATGTTAAGTCTTTGTATGAGACGCCTTTCTTCTCATGCAACAATTTCAGTTTGGGCAATGGTTGTGATATTTTTTTGCAAGAGCTTGCAATAATGTACTATCACAACTGTATGGGAGACATTATATGAAACAAAGCACATGGTTGCCAATTCAGCGCATACGACACATGTGAAATCGGGGTTGCCAACTTGGCGAGTTATCTTGAACTTTGGCATCGTTGCAATAGTACATAATAAATTTATTACAGCATCACAAAAAACTTTTTATATGTAGAGAGTGGCATGTGAATTAGTCTTTCTGTATTAGTTTGTCAATATTTTTCAAAATTGTGTTTGTTTTATTTTGTGTAATGCATTTGTTTTCATTCTTGTATGTTTGTTTATTATGCCTTACATAAATTAATAGTTTTTTAGCAATTATTTACTTTTAATATTTCTTGTAAAACATTGAACATTTAAATTTTTGGTTTTCTTTCTATTATAAATGCTTTAAACAGAATGCTAGCTGGATGCATTGATATTTTATGGTTTATAATGGATATTAGCATTGAGTTGCTTAATGTTTTTTGGCTTGTGTATTTCAGATTCTCATATTTATTTTCTGTTTATAGGCATAACTTTTAAAATGTAAAGTATGATTTATTTTTCAAATTTTGTGATAATGTTTAATAAATTTAAAGATTTAAAATATATGTGTTATAAAACTAATATATGTAGATTAAAATTGCTTTTTTTCAGACGATTTGCTCAAATATCCAAGATAATTAGTGCAACCATGGAAAAGAAAATTTTAATTTATGTGCATCTTACAAATAAAGGCTTATCTCCTGCCACTTTTTATGTGCAGGCTACTGAGTGTGAATATGGAGTTCTTAATTCGAAGAATGTATCTAAGATGGTACCTCCACAAAGAATGGAAGAATTTGTATTAGAAACAAAACCTGGAGTTATTCAATTAGCTGAAAAATTTGTTTGTACTAGTTAGTATGCTTGTAATATGCATTTACCATAATATTATGTCTTAAGGGGACACAGTATGATTCAATTGACAAAGATTGGTCAAAAAATCAAATTTAAATTTTTTTTAGCCTAAATTATTCTTTATATATTTTTCTATAACCTCACAAAATTTGAAAGTTCTAAACTTAACCCAGAATAATGATAGTTTTTACGTTCGTTTTTATTCACATCCCGACGGTAAATCTAAACTTTAAACTTACTTATCACAAAAAGATAAAATAACTAGTTTGTCTTCATTTAAAATGCTAAGGCCTTTTTTCTATTGTGCTTAATGCTTTAAATTTTTTTTTACCTATTGCTAATAGTACATGTAACAAAAGTTGGTATGCATTTTTGAATCAAAACAATACTTATTTTTTAAAAAATAATTGAACTCAGAATTTCTACATTTTTTAAAGAATTTTCAATAAGCATTCATAAAAAGAAGTATTGTATGAATTACAATCATGTTATCACGAATTGTGATAACAATCATGTTATTGCAAAACCCATACAAACTTTTACTATACATAGTTTGATGTACTTGCAAATCAAATTTCATGATTGTATGTAAATTTTTGTAGGAGGAGTAGCATTTTAAAATCATGTTGCAAATTTTTTTTTCCTTAAAAAATTAAATGGCTAACTTTTTATGAAATTTTGAGAGCAAAATCTGTTTTGCACAAAAAAATTATGAAAATCCTTAAATTAAAATTTTTTGCGTAAATCGTGCCATGTCTCCTTAAAATTATTCCTAGTAAACTAAAATATTTAAGATAAAATTTTGTGGATGATAATTAATAAGGAAAAAATATTTTTACTAGGAATTGGGATTTTTTTAACATTTCTACTGTGTTATGAGAATTAAAATAGAAGTTTATAAATTAAATGTCATCATTCTCTGCACAAAACATGTTTTGGGAATATTACTTTTTGTTTATTGATTGATATTTTATTCTTCAATAAAATTATTAACATGAAATACTTTTGCTTAAAAGGCTTGTTAATATTAGAAATATTTTTGTGCATTTCATTTCATCAAATTGACAAAGAAGAAAAAAAATCAATTGACTGACATTTTGAATTTTAAAAAAAAAGTAGTTCTTTTGTATTAGGCATTATTTTTAATGACATTTACAACTAAATGTACTGAAGTGAACTCAATATAAAATTTAAGGGTTTTTTTCCCCTTGCAAATTGAATTACTTTATTGAAATGAGAGCAAGAAATTATTATAAATATAACTATCAAATTTGTGTTTTTACTACCTCTTTCTTCTTTTTTTAGGGAATCAGTGTCAAAACAATTCTGTAAATATTCTGTGTTCAGATTTATTGCAGATTTTTAATTTTGTGACTGAAAGTTTAAACTAGGGTTTTGAATTGTAATTTTTGTTGTTCCAGTTCAACTAAAAAAATGTATCTGTTCAGTTCCAAAGGAATTTTATTTTATGTATATTCTTTTCTTAAACCATCTATTCTTCTAGTTCCTTCAATTGAACTAAATTTGACTTCTACAAGTAGTTTCAAGAAAAACCGAATCAGAAAAGTACTCTTGAATATCAAAACAAGAAATCGAATAGAGTAATATACATGTAAAGATGATAATTGTATGGTGGACTTTAAATTAGAAAATATTGATAAGTTGGTTACAGTAACAAAAGGACTGAAGATATATAGAACCGAAATAAACCGTTTTTATTCCGGTTTAGTTTCAATTTTCATTTCGACCAAAATAAGGGTATTTTCCGGTTTTTAGTTCAGTTCCGGTTTGAGGCCCTGGTTTAAACTCAGAATCTTCCAGGTTAAGAAAATACTGGAGCTCTATTTAAATATTTATAATTTCATACTTTTGAAGAATTTCATTCCCAGTTTGACATTGAAATAAAATTAGTTATTTTCATGTTTCATATTTTGTTGAACTTCTAAATTTTAAACTATGTGTATATATAATGAAGTATTCTGTTATTTATTGCTGGGGGGAAATATTTTAATCAATGACATGGGTATAGCTTTATTGCTGTATCAATGATACAGGACTCCCAAGCTAGAAGGGCCTCAGCATGTATAAGCAGAAAAATCATAATGTGCAGGGGCCTCAGGTATTTTGATACAGGGCCCACTCAAGACTATCTGTGCCAGTAATAAACTAATATGAAAGAAACTACGTTACATTTGATTTTGTCTTTTAATTTATTCTATCACCATTTGTGAAAGAGGTTAGTTTATTTGAATAAATTTTAACATAAATATATATTTTTTTATTTTGAATAATTGTGTGAGGGAATTCTTTTTTAAAAAATTTCTTTTCACTTTTATGCAAAATTTTTATGAAAACGTTAGTTCCTTACTTGAAATGAGAAAATATTTGAAATAGTGTTTCATTCAACTTAATGAAAGGAATGGTTTGTGTGTGACAGATTCTTAGGTGTGAAATGTTTCTGTAATTTATTTTTTTTTATTTGTTGTTGTGACTTTACTTAACTAAAAGTTGTTTTTCTTCAGTTGTTGCTGGTAGTTCCCGTTATGGTATTGTAGCAAAACGAGAAGTGTTAATAAAACCAGATGACAGATGTATATGCAACAGACATTGTAAATGTGTGGTAAGAAAAAGTATTCCTTCTTCCATTCTACTAATTTTAATAATAATTTTAATTTTACTTAAATCTTTTTCAAATTATTGTAGTGTATGAGTGAAAGTTTAACATGTGAATTTGTAACTGAAGAAGATTTTCATGCAGCTGGTTTCAAAGCATCATTGCCGGAATCTACAGCCAAACCATATAGTAAACCTTGGATAGTAACACATCCAATTTTATTTATACTGGCTTTCTTTATGTTCTTCTTTCTCCTTGGTTAGTTTTTTTAAAAAATCTTTTTGCTCTCTATTTTGGTATATGGATTTAAGAAAAATAATACAAAGTTTTGTGTGTATTGAGTCATAAAAGTTTACTTAGAATTAATTAAACTGTAAAAGTAGCATCAATAAATTCCATGCAAAAGTATGAATTTAGTTAAATGAGTAGAAAATTCTTTAAGTAAATCCATAGCTGCAAATAGTCTTTCTGTAATGTTTAGTGTGACTTTAACTTTATTCAACTCAAACTCAATTATGCAACTACAACCTTTATTTTTTTTTTGAAGATTTAGAAAAATGTTAATCTGTACCATGGCATATTTTTGCTACTTTTTTTTTAATTATTCATATTAGTTTTCATAATATATGGAAATATGTATTAAGGAATTGACAGCTTCAGTTATTGTACTTTAAGTTAAGCTTCTCCTTTAAACTAGCCTCTTTAAAAAAGGATTGCATACTAGCCTTATTACTTGTACATTTTGATCATTATTTGTACATTCAAATTCAGTCAAAGGCTTATTTTAGTATTTTTACTAATGAGCTAACTGAAAATGTTAAACTTATTATAGTTGGGATAAAATGTATATTATTTCAATATTGAATTTTAAAAAATTATTACTGAATTGTCTTGTGTTAGATTTATTATGTCTTTTAAGTATAGAATAGTTATTTTTGTAGTCTGTGTGTGTGTGTTAAAGCCATTAATGATTATTTTTTTTTGTATTTGATATAGTAATTTAAGCTTATTGAAGGTTATTAATTTAAAGTAAGAAATTCGCAATACTTTTTTTGTTTTTATAGAAAATAGTTAGATTTAAAGAGATTATATGAACAGCCAATAGATTATTATTTATAAAAAATTCAAAAGATTAATACTTGTAGTGAATATATTTTACAGGATTTGGAAAAGGTTTATTTGGACTTTTTGGTTACAAATATATATCATATTTTGGATTAAAAAGTCGAATTTATGGCATAAGACGAATTAAACATTACTATGAACCTGAATTAAAAGGTATGAATGTTCTGTATAACAGTGAAGGCCATCCTGTTAATCCTGATACGTAAGTGCATTTGCTATGAAAACTATATCTGTAAATCAATATTTTTATATTAAATATTTCTGAATATATTACAATTACTTTAGCTTTATTATAGTGACTTTAAATATTGTGTAGTCTTAAAACATTTTTGCAATTTTTTTATACGCATAAAATGATTTAAAAGTAGACAAATGAAGAAAAAATTTTAATATTTTGTACTTAAAAATTATTAAAGAATTTCGTATTTATAAATAATTTATACCTCAATGCAAATGTTCAGATTTTTAGTATTTTATATTTAAACTGAAATGAAAACAAAAAAAATTTAGAGTACTATATATATAAACTCTCCTATGTGTTTGTTTTATAAATTTCTTTCTTTTGCTTTTAGAAAGGAACATGTTAGAGTTTATAGTGAAGAAATTATTTTTGCCTTAAATACTGTTTTCTTTTGTTTCTGGCCATATATAAAGATAGCCGATTTTTGCTATAAAGATACGAAAGAGGAGGACATTTATGATACATCTGTAAGCAACTTTGAACTCTTCTGAAATTTGAATTTTATTTGCAAGTAATTCATAGGATTGATACAAATGGTCTTCTGTTGACTAATATTTTTAGAATTACAGTAGAGTCTAATTTACATGATTTTCGCTCATCTACCATTTTATATTATCTAGTTATACCACTTTAAAAATAAGGGCATTAATTAACAATGAAAATTACAAGTGTGTGCAAAGTCTATTTGTTCTTAACTCTACCATTGCCAATTAGTTATCTTGATTATGCAGTTTCTCACTGTACAGTTTACACCTATCTATATTATGACTTGTATATTTGTCATTTGCTCTACTCTTACTCGTTCAGTCACACTCAGTGTAAATGCACTTAATCAATGTATGTAGATCAGTTTATTGTTCACTTGAGTCTGTGTTTATATGGCAAACGCTGTGTTCAAAAGTTGGATCTAATTTGGGTACAAAAACTGAGGTAATCAAAGTTTACTGTAGATTCAATGAATTCTAATTTTATATAAGACCTTGCTCTATAAGAATCATTCATAAATAATGTAAAATATTTCAAATTTGCAAGTACTGCAGTAAAATAACTTGATAGTTATTACATTAATTAGTTGTACTTACTGTTTTTCTTTAAAATATTTTTGCAATAATTTCCTTTTCTGGAATTTCTCTGTGTTTTTTTTAATTTTTTATTTACCGTTTTTTGTCTTTGTTTGTTTCTATTGTTTTAATTTTGTATACAAAATTCAGTTTTTTTTTAAAAAACATTTCTAAACTCAAACTGAATTTTATTACAGTTAAAAAATTTTAATTTGGTGTAAGTAATTTACAAACTGCAAATTCTAAACTATTAAATTATCTGTAATATAATCAGTTGTAAATGAATAATAAGTTTCAATTTGTAATACTTCAAATCAAGTTATAATAATTCAAGTATAATTTTCCATAATCACTCCAAAAAGTACTTACATTTTTATCTGCTTTTAAAAACCCCTGCAGACTGTAAAATTCAATTATATGCAAGGCCCATTAAATAGCATAATGTATTTGTTTATACTTCAATTTTCCTTTGCTAAATTATAAATTAATTTTTTTAAAGAAATCAATTTAACTAAAGCTTTTTTTCATTTTAGTCTGAAGAGTATTATTATGAACCTGGAACTCCTGGCTCAGATACTGAGGGATCATGTAAGTGCTAGTTGTTGCTAAATTAATTTTGTTTTATTAAGGTGTTTATGAAAACAAAAGAAACATGTTTTTTTTAAAGTATACTGCTATAGCTATAATATTTCTACTATCAATACTTTTAGTTTTAACATGGATCAAAATTACAAAGTCAGTATTCTGATGTAGGAGCTATAACTGCGGTACTTGAGTAACCATGGTCATGGCCAGTGAAGGGTGAGTTAGTCCTGGGGCCATTGAAGATGTGCCATGTAGAAGGGCTAATGCACATTGAATCTGTCATGCCTCACATTGGTATGGTATGGAAATTTAAAAAGTGGGGTGCCAGCTCAGGTTTAGAATTACATGGTTCATTGCCAATAGCTCTCATATTGCTTTAGAGCAGTGATGCTCAACCTTTTTTTGTTGTTGCAGTACACTGAAAAATTTCAAAGTGTAGTGGCACATTAACAGTAAAATAAGTTTAAAAGAATTTTAATTATCTGTAATACACTATGTAAAATAGTTTATGATTATAATTTTCAATGTTAAATAAAATAATATGTGCAACAAAATGTTTATTGGGTAATTAATTATAAGAATACATTTAATGCGAAATTTGAGCTTGATAATTTCATTTATATTTGATCCTAAGAAAGATAATGCCACTCTCATTTCATCATCTACATTTAAAAATCTTGATTTTTTTATTTGTTAATGCTGAAAATTCAAATTCACGCAAATAAGATGTAAAAAATTGTAACAACATTTTTAAAGCTTTTTTAGGCTATTATGAGGTAATTGCCACTAATTTTAATACAAAATGAAAAAATTGATTCTTCTGAATGTTTTGAAATCTTGATTATTACAGAATGAAATAAGTTTTTCTTCATTCAAAATTAGTTCATAAACATTCATAAACCAAAGTTACCACGAATGGATTACAAACCCAATCAAATTTTTTTTATATCCATCTATTCTAGAAAGGATAAGTTAAATATACCATAAATATCCTTAGTTTATTTTTATAAAATAACCGAATGGTTCGGTTTTGTAATTTATTCTTTTTTCTCAGAGTATAATTAATAATTAAAAAAAAAATGGCAGCATACTAAAGTGCTGTAGCACAGTAGTTGAGAATCACTGTGTGATGTTAATAAAAAAATCAAAGCAAATTTAACTGGATTCTACAGAAAGATTTAAGGAGGCAATATAAAATAGCAAAAATATAAACAAACAAACTGGCTCATTTTCTCTGTTATCTGAGAAAACTAATTACCTCTTGCTTCACCTTTTTATTTATGTTTGAAAAACTAATAAATCATAGTAATATTATCTTTCATAAAAAATGCTGCATTGTGATTTAACTTTCTAATTTTACATAAACACACACATAAAGAAAAACTCTATGTTGGATAAAAAATTAAATTATAAAATTTAGTTCAAAATATATTTTAAATGCAGCTATGCATGTTTTTAACCTAGAATTATGTTAACCTTGTTTATTCCTATTCAATTAGCAAAGAAAATAAGTATGTGTATTTTACGTTTTCTAAATTTTTTTCTATATACTTTGTAAATTTCTTCAGTAATTTTTTTTTTAGCATATATATGTATTATGCAAATGTTTAAGAAAAAGAATCTGTAAGATCATCTGAAAAAGGGATCTAAACTTTTACGTAACTGATTAACAGGGTCATGCACTCTTAATCTTATTGTAGAAATAGATATTTAAATGAATCTTTAGTAAATCATATGTTTGGGACTCTAATTTTTAAAAAATACTTTTGTTAATGAATAAACTTTTTTTGTTGATGAAAAAAATCTACAAAATTCAGAAAATAGTTTTTTTTTATATACATTACATTAATTTTCTGTTATCACTTTAAAAAAATGTTAAGAATTACACGTAGAAAAATCAATCTGAAACCCAATTTACAATAGAAAATTAATCATGTGTAGTATTTAAAAATATAAATTTAAATAATGTTATACAATCTGAATAAAAAATAATACTTTTGAAATTTTTTAGTAAAAAATGTGCAAATTGAAAAATTGTTTTATATTTCAGTTTTAAGTTTGGTATGATCATCATATTTTTGTGTAATAGAAAAATTTTAAAGATTTTATTCATTATAAAGCTGGAGAAACCATGTTCAAAGATAAAAATGGCTGAATTGGTGAAAGAAAAGATGAGTTTATACATTTCACCTAATTGGCAACATAAATATTTACAAAAAATGACAATAGCCTCCGAAGTTTTTTGTTTATTGCCAAAATTTTGATAATAATATGTTCAGTATTATTAAATTTTCAACATTCACACTCATACATATATACACACACTGCTGTTTAAAGTTAAGGTTACAAACACATGGCCTTAAATCTTCACGATTCAAATTGCATTAGTGAAAGTGATAAAATTCATAAGAGAGTGGATTGTACATTGTTAGTCTCCAGTGTGAAATAAACAGTATTTAGCATTAGTTTTGTCGCACAACATGGAATTTGACCATTTAACCTTCTAAGAATTTTTCTGGCAGTGTTATAATATTAGGTTAAAACTTATAAGTTTGACCCTCTGCAATGAAAACGATTTCTCATAATTCTTTAAGGGATTCAACAGATGGAAAGCTGCTGGCAGGCTTGAAGCTGGTCAGTCTCGTGGAGGTGGTATGATGGTTGTAAGTGGCACTGAAAGTGGTATCTAAGAAGTAGAATCGGTTCCAAACAAGGGGTTTTTATCACCAGGACGCCAAGTTAAGGCTATCCAAGAGTAAAAACACCTATACAGGTTCTCTGTTTGGCATTAAGTGCATGATTACTTAAGCAGTCAACAACTACAGAGCTTTCTCTAGGTCTTGTTGCTGCATCTGGAAAAAGAATTTCGAGGCAAACGGTATATAGACATCTAGCTGAGAGGTCCTTTTACACCCACCATCCAGCAGATTCTACTTCAGCATCCAGTATGACTCTGAGAACATCATACAGCAAATCCTGTTTGGCATGGAAATTAACACACCATTCTTGGTGCGTCTGAAAAGGGGGGGGGGCATGTTCTTTTCATTAATGAGTGGAGATTTAGCTTACAGAAGGATTTTCAGTGAGTCTTGTTCCATGTTCCACTCTTGTTCTAAGCTCCATGTTCTCTCCAGAACATGGAGCTTACTATGATCCTTCCAATATAAGGGAAATCAACTGTTTTGGTGGCAGAGGAATCCGTGTCTGAAACGGTATCATTTTAGATAATCATACACCACTACATGTATTTTATGTAGATTGTGCTGTCATACAATGCTACAAGAATGAAATCCTTGAAACCTTGTAGATTTTCTAACATGTTATAGGCTCAGACTTCCATTTTAAATATGTGGAGGCCTCAAAAAGCTCACATTGTTGATGATTTTCTTGAAGAAGAGGATATTTTCCCTGTGAAACTAGCTTATGAAGTTTTTGAAACTCATATATATATATATATAGTATGTTTGGGATGGTTTAGAAAAAGACTTTGCATGCTATTGCTCCCCTTCCAGGCCTTAAAAGCCATGCTTTGGGAAGAATGGGATTCATTGCTGCAAGCATTTCTTGACATCCACATTAATGGTATGTCAGCTTGTTTTGAGATTTGTTTAGCAGCCACAATTCATGGTAGGTGGATCTTTTTAAAAATACAAAGCATCATGATTGGACCGTTTTTAATATAACCTATATCTTGATACGCAATGTACCTCTTTTCCATTTTATGTCGCTTTGTGCTTTATCCTATAGTTATATACTTTTGTGCCAAATTTTGTTGCAGTTAACCAAATATTTTTCCAGTTATCACAGATTTTATGTTCATGATCTTAATTTTGGACATACAGAGTGTATATATATAAACACATGCCAACAATTTCCCTTAAAAAAACAGAGAATTCCTATTCTAATGTAATGTTAACCAAAAGTTTTAAAAAGATTAATACTTATTGACTAAATAAATTTTCTGACACCAAACAATTAAAAAGGAAGCAATGTTTGAATGGAGTAAGTTTGAGCTGGAGTGAAAATGGATAAGAATGGCCAAGCATGAGGATTAAGAGATGGCTTCATTTGTTTAGTTCAAAAAGCGAGATCCCGGAATGTTCCCATATATGGACCTTTAATGCTAGAAAGAAGCGATGAACGTGTTAAACAAATAGGTATTACATTTTCTGTAAATTCGGGATGGTTGGAACGTTTCAAGTTCGAAATGAGAAACATCATGAAAAGTATGTGCAGTTTTTTCAACACACATTCCAATGGTGAAATGAATTACAAAGTGGACGACATCGAACAATTTAATGCTAAAAAAGACAATTCAAAGAAAAAACATCAGATTATTTTCCAAAAACTCAACAAATGCTTTGTTTTTCAAAAGAAAATTTTTTATTAAATTTCATTAAGTTCTTGTGAATGTTTTTGTTCAAATACATGCACATATACATAACTTAACTCAGTGGCACAATAGCCCATGATGGCCAAGGCCTACTGTGCCCATTTCAGTATATGTGACCTTGGGCACTGAGATGTATGAGTAGATGCTCGGATCAGTGACCTAGTGTTAAATTCCCAAGAAAGCTTGGTACTCATTTGTCGACCTTGCCCAGTCCGAGGTTTGAACCTCGAACCTGTGGTGTGGAAGCGCATTGCCCTACCACTCAACCACTGGGCTTGCACTTATACATATCCTATGTAAGTAAAATGTGCTCTAAAAAATTTAATGTTTCTTTTGCAATATCCTTTAACACAAAAAAAAAAATATTTTAATCTCCTCAGTTTCGTATTAAACGATTTTCACAGTAGTTTAAAATGGGAACATTTAAATGTTTCAAATTGTACAAAAAACTTAATTATGTGGTTTACACACTTTGTTTCATATGTCAAAGTCGTCTTCTGTACAGGTACTTCATCTATACAATTACTGGTAATTTGGAAATTATTTTATTTATTATAATTAAAAATCATTGTAAAAAAATACCAGAAATGTTTATGCTCTCAAAAATTATCTTAAAGGTGAAGACTGAAAAATTGTTAATCAGCAGAGATTAAATTCTTTCATTTAAAAAGAAAAGTTATTGTGTATGCTTTAAAAATAAGGAAAAACACATGTGAATCCATTTATAATTTTTTTTTATTTAATTTTTAGCTCTCATTTGGCTTTGCTCATTTTGAGGGATTGCATTTTCATTTTTGCCTTTATTTCTCAAAGTACTTTTAAATTTAATTTTTAAAATTAATATTAAATAAAATGCCTTTTGGCTAAAAACTGTGCTACCCTGAAATGAAGTAAATTGGAAGATTCACCATGTAAAATACCCATCAGAACTTGAATTCAAATGTAAACAATTTATAGACTTGGAGGAAATTCGATCTCGGCCCCTTCTATTCCGTAAGCACGTAACTTACCACTGGGCTAAAATGTTAACTTTAGTCCGGAGGCTGTTACTGGCTTATATAGATACCATCGCTACACACTCCCCCTGCGAGTGAATCGGTAGGCAAACGAACGATATCGTTATGGTGAGTTGTTGCTGTTGCGTCATGTGTGTCTGACGGCATTTTGGTTGCGTCATGTGTGTCTGATGGCTTTTTGTTTGTGCCATGTGTATCTGATGGCTTGGTTGCATTTGCGGCGGGTAGATGGCGCCACGACAGCGAAGCTAAGGTTACGATTTTCTTTGTTCAGCGTCAAGGTCATCAATAAAGGAGATTCGATCTCGGCCCCTTCTGTTCCGTAAGCACGTAACTTACCGCTGGGCTAAAATGATTAGTCCGGAGGCTTTTACTGCCTTATATAGATACCACCGCTACAGACTCATTTATTAGCACTGGAAGAGAGGTTGTCCTTCAATGGGGATCCTTTCCCATTCATGGAAATAAACAAGCCGGCAAGTTGGCCAAAAGGACTTCGACGCGCTGCATCCACCTTGTCTACCAATTCCTCTTAGATATGCCAAGACTTATCAGGGATAAAAAAATCTTCGGAAAAGAATATCCGCTCTTTAAGAATTGGCTGATGGTAAATCTTGGTCTTGTCTACCTGGATGGTCAGAGATGTGCCCAACTTTCATCCCTCTCTAGGGTGGAAAGAGTGGCGTGTTTTAGAGTTATCACTGCGCATGATTATTTTTTGGCCTATCTGTTTAAAATTGGCCTGGCTGATTCTGCGCTCTGCCCTCTCTGTAATTCTGTGCCAATGACTGGAAAGTAAAGTATCTATTTGGTTGCCCCTCTCTTCATGTGTGGCCGCGGTAGCCGAGTGGTCAAGGTATCGGATTGTGGCTGTCATGTCAGGAGTTTGATCCCGGTACCACTAAAGACCCGCCTTGTAGGGGAGCAATGCATGTTAAATCTGTCGAGAACTCAAACGTCCTCCCGTTGTTGTGGTAGTTAGGAGGGTGGGTGCCAGCTCAGGTGTCGTCCTCGTCACTTGACCATGGTTCATAATCACGAGGTCAGTCGCCAAAAGCCCTCGTGTAGCTGAACAGTGCGACGTTAATATTCACTCACTCTCTTCATGTTCGCTCTGAAGATAACTTTGGAGTTCTCCCTCCTACTAGCGCAACTTCTGTTTTGTACCGGACTGCAAGACGCCTTATGTCCGAGAAGACGTCGGCGGGCGTATTAAAAAAAAAACCATATTTTTATCACTATTGATTTTTCCTCCTTCATATTAAAAAATAGAACGGGGCCTTTCTGAATTTTAATTATAGAGTGTAACATTCTCTTTTCAATTCCTACTATTTAGCTCAAACTCTATATATTTATATTATTCACATTTTCAATCGTTAATAAAATACATTCTATTCATCCAATCAAGTTCAAATAAATTTTTTTAAACTTGTAGTGGATGAATACTTGATGTTATATAGTTTTTTCCATATATTAATTAATTTTTAATTTTAAATTTATTCTGCGTTATTTCCATCGTAGTTGCAATTAGCTGCAACAGATGGCGCCCGTACGTTTTCCTAACAAAATAGGGATTGACGTTAAAAAAAATTTGTATATATTACTTATTCTGTCTACTGTTGACTGTTGTTTCAGTATTGATGAATAATGTGTGGATGTCGACTTTGCTACAACTTTGACCTATTCCTTTGAAGAGTTTTATTAAGCATGCCGAAAAAATTTAGCAATAAACTGAATTTAAATATACTAAAGCCTAAGTTCTTCCAATGCAATTACATATTTTTATTCTATATTTATTTCTTAAAGTGTATTATGTCTGCAAAAGTGAGATGTCTTAAGTGTATATAATAATTTTTTATCTTAAAAATTTATGGAACAATGCTCTGTAGTAACATTCAATATGTTTTAAGATTTTTTAATTAAAATGAATTTAATTTTTAAAAAAAATATTTTTGTTGAAACATGTTTAAAGGATTTATTATGTTTATTTTATTTTAGCTGCAGATGGGCTGCCAGACAATAAATATAAAGCTGCTATTATTTTGCTTACAAAAAAATGTAAATATTTTCTTTTTACATTTTTATAAAACACACAAATGTTTTTAATTCAAATAAGCTTTTTTTTTTTCATTTCTCAGCTGATGACTTTTTTTTTTTCAGTGGCTCAGTTCAAAGAATGGCTTATGTCTTTAGGTTTGATTTCTCTATATGTATTTTTTGCTAAACTTTTTTCTAGGTCTTTTTAAAATATTTTAGTAAAAATATACTTGGTTTTCTGAAACTATAAATAAAGGAAAATTGTTATACTTTGAAGGATTACTCATAATATTGAATAAACTATAAAATCTTATTCTTGAAATACATTTATATAGTTAAAATTATGTTAGTTAAAGTTAAAATCTATAACTGTTTTTTCAGAGTTAATATATGTTTATCTTAGTTTTAAAAGATACATTCTTTATTTGTTTTGCTTGCTGTTGATATAATCAGATTTAAATGGGAAGATACAAATTCTCATTTCAATAATATTTAAAGATCAAGCAAATGCAGAGTTAGTTAAAAAAATTTAGATAAAATTTAATAATTTTTTAGATAATTTATTAATTAAAATGAGATTACAACATTTATGTATGAATTATTTATGTAATTGAAAAGAATTATTCATTTATGACAGGGTCTATGTTTGTCTGCGGCAGTCTTTAAGGTATCCGACTACCCTAAAATTGTGAATTTTCTCAAAAATTGACATTTTTTTTTATAATTTTATTTTATAGGCCATCCTAATAGCTTAATAAAAGTACCAAGTTATTATTTTCCGTTCACTAGAACAAAATTACAAGTGTTTTAGTAAAAGCAGATGCTATTACTTTAAGCAAGATGTCATCCTTTAAAACGCGGTTTACTCGATTTTTTTTTATTTTGAAAATGCTCAAACAAGGCCGTCGATTGCTCAAAAAGTTTTGAAAATAATTAACTGAAATTTTTTTGTGTATGTTCTGTGTGGTAGTAGAAGTGTTTTAACCTTCAGATTTATCAATCACTGTTTTATTACAAAAATTTACGTTAGTATAATCCCTGTTTTTTTTTAAGTAATTTCATATAATAAGTAAGATAAAATGCTCTAGTTTTCATAAAAATTGAAATATCTCTTATCCTTAAGGTCATTTCAAAGATGAATAACATAGCAACACCTCAGAATTGAAAATTTGTTCATAAACTTTTGGTACAGAATAGGCCGCGTTTATGTTATTTTTTGTAAATTCCCTACCCCCCCCCCCACATTTTAGATATAATAATTTCTTTTTATCTTCTTAATGTTAGCATATTTTTCTTAAAATATACTAAACAAATCTAAACACACACAAATCCCCATATCTCCATTTTTTTTTAAAGAATTGTTGCAAGTAGACAGGTACCTTAAGGCTGTCATACACACAGCAGTGCCGGTTTATCCACTAGGTGCTTGGGGCTGGCGCCCAGGGGCTCAGGAGGGCCCAGATAAGCTGGACTTAAATATGTTTTCTGGTTATAAATTTCGATTCTCCAGTGCTTCCTGTAGATCTTCTGGGCACAGGTCCCGAAATCAGCTTAAATTGGCATTGGCTATCAGATATTAAGTACACGATCTTTCACTGTATTATTGAATAAAGCAATAGAAAATTAATTTAAACTCACTGTCTGCCAGTGAATTTCTTTCAAGCCCTTAAGTTTTGCACCATAGCTAACCATCTAAATAATGCAGTTGAAGATTATGACTATGTTATGGTAGAGAGAGAGGATATTTTTCTAATTTTTACTATTAAAATAAAGCCTAGCATCAGGGGAGCCCTCTAAATTAGACAATAATTTAAATTATTCTCTAATCTTCTTCATATTAAAATAATAAAAGCAGCCAATACGTCATCAAAAAATGAAAAATCTTTTAAGAACACTTTCTGTGTTTTTAAAAGACTCATTTGAAGAATTTTATTCCTTTCCCCAAAATTTCATTAATTGTTTAAATTAACAGCTTTTCACTTAAAAAAAATCTGGGCAAGTCAATAATTGCACTGTCTTTTAAAATTTATTCTGCTACAAGGTTTCAGCCATTTCAGGGACAGGCAATCTTGTAACTGTGTATCTTTGCATGCATTAAAAACAGGTAAAAGAAAAAAAACAGAAGCGGCTCCCGAATCGATTGATTTGGAGCCTACATTTGAGAGTCGACAGTCCGCTGGAGACATGTCAAGTGTATCGACTGTAAGAAAAGCCCCTTTACCGAAGATGACTTTAAGTGACAGCATTTTGGAAACAGTTCCCAGCGAGCCTGTTCTGTCTGCTAAACAGTTACAACAATGGAAGAAAGGAGCTCAAAAAGTTATTGATGTTATAAGATAAGGCAATACTTTAAATTTTCTTTTGAATTACCAAATTTGTGTGTGATGTGTTATTACTTTTGGTTTGAAATAAACTTTAACGCGTTTATGTTTTGAGTGTTGACTTAAGTTAATATCTAGCAAATATGCAGACAACAAGCTTCCCAGGCATTCTACACTGCTTGTCATTAAAATGACAAATGATCCATCCGTTCTATTGAGTGGGAAACGTTACTCAAGGCAATCATTTGCCATTCAGTGTTGTAGGGAAAAGGGGGAAACCCATCCCCAAACACAACATCTTGGGGGATAATAAATTAATGTTAAGTAATAACTAAATATTTTCCAAATGAAATATTTTTAATTCTTTGAATACATTCCTTAAAATTACAACATCCACGAAGGAGAAATGATACAAACGTCAAATTCACACTCAATGAAGAAGCTGCTGGGATATGCAAATAAATAGCATTTAAGCGCAATCGAACGACGGTGGAGGGAGAAAAGGTATTTCGAACTGTGTATAAAAAGAAAGTTACACACCGGTTTTCTCATTTGGAAATCGCGTTTAAATGTTGATTGTGGGAAGATCGTGTTATGCGACGTATAAAAAATACGGGTACCAGTATGTGTTACGCTCCCTGTTTGTTGTTTTCCGAATACAAGTTTTGAATGGGATGTTGACATTGGTTTATAAAGCATCATTTATGAATTTTTATACCAGTCACGAATCGCTGGCTGTAGCTTTATGAGAGTTTCGAACGTAAAAGATATTGAAGAAAGGTTCAAGTCCAGTCGCACTAGTTTCCCTAAACGACGTTTCAAAAAGAAAAGAGAAAATGAGATGGGAAGTTTATGTGACCGGTGTTACACTGAGGCATTCGTTTATCAAAGTCACGTACTTCCTCCATGACTTCACAAGTTTTCATTGTAAGGGAACATTTAACAGACTGCAACAAATAGCAGACGAGAATTCACATGAAACAACAATATTCCGCATTCTTTGTGGTGTATTAACATACTCGCCTGGATTCGAATACCGGAGAAGGCATGGATGTTTGTAAATGTATAGTGCCTTCGCGGCATAGGGTTACTCTAAACAGCCGTCGAGCTGCAAGTCCTCTCGTGAGGTAGGTGGAAGGGGAAGGTCAGGGGTGGGAGACCCACTGACCACCCCAGGGTGTTCTCCCTCAAAATCGTACTGTCGCCTGCATCTAGCCCTTAGCCGCGATGAATTTCGTGGACCTTAATCTGATGTTACTGTCGATCAAGTGGCTTAAGCAGCAACAACAACATTAACAATGACAGCAACAGCTGTTACTAAATGACACAACTATAAGCGAAATTTCGCATTCTGTGTGGACTTTATCAAAAATGGATTTGAAGTCAACAATGTGGATCTCAATATCTTGTAGACAGATAATCGTTTTTCATTGCATGGAACAATCGATATCCGTAACTGTAAAATCTAGGCAATGGAAAACATTACATACCTAAACACTGAGGAGCCCTTATATGTACCTCTGTGGTTTCATTTTGTACATTATTACGGGCTACGCTGGGAGGCATACTCAATTAAAAGAAAACATACTATTTGCAATGCCATGAGAGAAAATTACACCTTGCTTGCTCTAACATAATGTCCAATGATGTTCGTGCAAGTCAGGACACTTCTTTACGTCAGAACTGAAGTGACGAAATTCCTGAGGTGTACATTTTATGAAGAATGATTTATCGTCACGTGACAAATGTGAATACCCTTCGAAGACCTGATTGAGCACCTCTTGATTTTTTGACTTTGGAGCCGTTAAGTCCCTAGGATACCGCAATAGTTTACTTTTTAAGTGTTTTTTAGTACAGCGATTTGCAATGAAATCTCCGGCGCGAATACGGTTATGCCACTTGCTGCAACTTTTGCTATTGTTTCTCCTTTTGCAAATTAATTTGTGATAAATGTAGTTTTCCTTAAAATTCTTATATTTGCTTGTAGCGCCCTCTGTCGAAAAAAAATTGATTCTTTTTTCTATGCAAAAAAAAAAGAGATTTTTTTTTTTTTGCAAACCGCATTCAAGTATGATTTCAGCAAATTTTATGATTTTTTTAAAACTAATGATTTTTTGGAATACTTGGTATATATATATTATTAACCGAATAATGTATTGTTTTATACATTTTTATGAATAGATATTTGAATATTTAAATATCTATTATGAACATTAATATTATGAACACGAATATTTATTGTAATTGGTTGGGTTGAAGTAAAAAAATTAAGCAATATATCTAAAAAAATCTATTGCTGTGTTAAAAAAAATATTCTACATTTTAAAGTGTATATATATATTGTACGAGATTGTTGTAATAGCACCTCACTCTCAATTTAAAAGATTTCAATATAAGGTAATTTAATTTAATAAAGAAAAATTCATACACACATATAATTACGCAAACAAAAATGTCAGATTTCCTGATAAAAAAGAAACATTTGACACAAAGTTACCACCA